>CM031234.1:823179744-823352244 GCA_018340775.1 Taxus wallichiana var. yunnanensis | reverse complement strand
CAATAAATGGTAATTTATTGATTTAGAGTTATGAGTGTAATTAATTAATAATAATTAATTAACCCAAGTAGAAGTGGATATTAATTAACGAAAGGTCATTAATTGACATATTTAATGATAGGAAGGATAATTAATTAAAAAAGGTTGTTAATTAATGAATATGAAGAGGAATGTTAGCTAATTAGCGAAAAAGCACTAATTATTACAGAAATGATGAGAAAGAGGATAATTAGTGAAATCTTAGCATTAAAGGTCATGTAAGTAAGTGGATTTTAGGTGTCTACATTTTCCCCTCTTTGGGGTGGCATAAGTGACGCCACTTCAAAGATAGTAGACAAGTACAAACAAATATTTTTTTTGAAGAAATAGAAGAAAAAATTAATAGAATGAAGGATGCCCCTCGAGTGTCGATGGGGTGATGAAAGAGGGCGATTGATGATCGAAAAGATGAAAGAACATAATATAAGAAGTAGAATAATTGATCCCTATTGCCCCAAGTTGCTTTTGAAGAAAAGTGTTGATAGAAGGAGAGTGATATGGAAGAAAAATGAAGATGAAAAGAGATGGATATAGCTATCATCTTGCCAATGTAAAAACAAACTTTATTTCATCATTTTTCTTATGATCGATATCATCGGTCCTTATTAAAAAGAATGAACAAGAAGTGTGGTATGACATGAAAATCCATATACAAACAAATTTCCATAGCTAAAAACACCAACTCCATGCAACATACAAAATGCAATGTAATATGAGAAAGTAAAAGATGTCTAACTCCTTGCAACATACATAATGCAATGCAATACGAGAAAGTAAACAAGATAACTTGACAGAGAAACATAATGCAATGTTTTTGTTATCAAGATTTGATTTTGACCTGTGTAAATTAACGACAAGGGTTAAAAGATGGTTCCCCAAGCAAGGATACATGCAAGGGGAATAACGGAGGACACTTGGGTCCTATGAAAAGCAGTGCACTATGAAATAGTACCAAGTAACTCATTGTGCCCCAGAGTACATACATAGTAAGCAAATCAACTTTGTTAATGGAGGTAGATCAAGATGATCCGTGAGTCACACAAGAACAAGCGAGAACCAAAGAGAGATTTTTTGTAGAATGATTTTTATTGTTTTTAATTTTTAGAAACATATTTGAATGTTTTTTTATTTTGAAATTTTTCTAAAACTATGTAAAAGAAACCAAGAAACATGGATGCCCCCAATGATAGATGGGATGTACAAGGGAAAAATGCCACACATACGAGAAAGTGAAGATGCAAAAATGCCCCAACGATTAGGTGGGAGTATTCAAAGATAAAATCTTCACACGTAGAAGGGGGATCAAGGCTAATATAAAATAGGTTCAATCATGAGGGAGCAAGGATGCCCATAGCATAAGCTAGCCAAGAAACACATGATAGAAAGGAAGTGGGCGATTGATTTATTAAAAGGGGACAAAGTGCCTACAAACATGGCAAAGAGGACATCCTGATACACATGGATGTTCTAAATGATTTTCAAAAATAGAGGATGTTATGAAAATATTTAGAAGGTGGTTGATGAAAAAGTGATTAGCCCAAGGCACAAATCATGAGACAAGACATGCGCTAAAGCAAGAGTTTGAACAAGGTCCAAAAAGTAACACTTGGTAACATACTAATCATGTTTACTCATCGAGATCTATGTGTGCACATGGAAATGAATTACCTCTTGAAGGAAAGAGTTGATAGAAAATAAGTGAAGACACTAGCCAATGTGTAGGAATGATTTAGTTTGAAAGGTGATGTGTGAATGGATTGTGGAAGGAGATTCATACATTACTCCACTGCCAACACCAGGTCCATAGCCCCGATGGAGATGCATTTGATTCTAATCACAACATTTATCTACTTCCAATTAGGCATCCATAGCCCCAGTAGAGATTATTAGAAATACCCCAAGAGAGAGTTATATATCAATTTGCTTTTTCTTTTAGCTTTTGCTTTTTGATTGATTGATTTTGATTATTTTGCTTTCTAAAAACTTATTTCAGCTCTCTTGTTTGACAAGGGGTTAAGAACCACTGATGGCTTGATGGAAGGATGTGAAAGTGATTGTGATGATGACATTGATAGTGTCAACAAATACGTCCAAAATTTCTTCACAACAAGTTTATTAAATGTAGAATTGTGATAAGATCTCTAAGAGGTCAGTCATTCTTTAATTTACCAAGGTTATGAAAGACCAAGGTCAAACAATACCATAGATATAAATGTCACAAAATGTGTGTGAAATAAGCTAACCACAATAACATCGAAGGGATGAAAATGGTGGATGACTTGCAGAGGAATATGAAAGAAAGGGAAGAAAGAACATCCATGTGTATATAATACCTAATTGCAATGTTTGATCTTTGTACCTTTGATTTTGTTTTTGTAATGTTTTAATGTTTTCTCATTTTTTTGTATTTTTGAACTATTTTATGATTTTTTTTTTTTTTGAAATTTTGGAATTTGACCAACATGTCAATTTGCATGATAGGATCCAACAATGATGTGTGTGACTTCCTTGATAAGGGAGACTAAGTGTGTTTTTTATCAAGAGTGATATTATCCCCGATCTCGATGATCATGGTGAGTTCACACTCAACAAATGATTGTGATTTGTTTTAAAACATGGGTTTCGTATGTGGGATTTTGAGTTCCCTATCCATATCTTTTTTTCACTTTGCCATATACTTTATGGGTACATTGGTGTGCATTCTGGAATCACGTTTGATTTTGAATTTTATAATCATTTGATTTGTTGGGAGCTTTGGAGCTCTTTGGATTTTTGATCTTAGCTTTATAAAGAACATGTCTATATTTCTTATAAGCTAATGCTTGACTTGTCTAATCCCGAGAATTGAGAGAAGAACATGGATGTTTAGAATTAATGAGAGGAAAGGTGGTGGGCTTGCCACAATCTTTGGTAGAAGAATAATGTGATGGATGAAAAGGATATGGTCCAAGGATTGAAGAAGATGGGCTACCGGGAGGTGAGCCATAGACAAGAAGATGAAGGGCTACTAGGATGTGGCCCAAGAATAGAAGAAGAAGGGCTACTAGGATGTGACCCATAGATGTAAGATGATGGGCTACTAGGATGTGGCCCAAGAATAGAAGATGATGGACTACCCGGGGGTGATCCATACATAGAAGACAAGGGGCTAGTGGGACATGTCCCAAGAATAGAAGATAGTGGACTACTCAAAAATGTCCCACAAATAGATAGAGGGAGGGCTACTAGAAGGTGACCCACACCTAGACGAAGATGAAGGGCTACTTGGTGTTGACCCCATAAGATATTTGATTGAGGAATTATGATAGAAAAAGAGTGATTAGGTGATGAGAAGATAGGCCATGGATCAATGCAAGACCTAGGAGTTTCATCACGTAATGAAGAATGTGAAGATGGAAGAATAAGAGGAGGATCAAGTTGCATGATTTGAGGCTCTTCCTCTATTTCTTGATAAAAGGAATCAACCTTTTCCTCACAATATGTGGGTGCATCGAAGTCTAAAGAGAATCCTTGTTCATAATCTTCTAAAGGAATATCTTCATGTGCCCCTATAAATGCCCTGATTATTTCTTCATTCTAAAGAGGTCAATCGGTATGAGTTGTTGATCGACCACCAGGGGTTGATTGGAAGAAAGAGATCAATTGGTGTGGAAGACTTAGAAGATGTTTGATGATGATTGATAGAAGAAGATGACATGAGGGACGAAGAAGATGTGGAGCTAGATGTCTCAGAGTAGAAGAAGGTGGTGTGGACCTACCTATATGATGGTATATCATCTGTAAACTAGTAGGATTAAGTCCAAAGTCTATAGATTGTGACACATGGGTTGATTTAGACATTTGACTAGAAGGAATTTGAGTCACACGAATCTTTAAAGAAGGAATACTTAGTGGGGTGATTGATGAAGAAGGTCCTGAAGAAGGGGAGGACCAGTGATTCAAGAATCGCATTGATGATGAATAATAAAAGGGTCCTGCAAAGAAAGAGAGGACCGTGATTCAAGAATTGTATTAGATGTTTGATTGAGGGATTTGAGTCGCGCGTATCTTCAAAGGAAGAAGATAGACGTCATTGAGGTGAAAGAAGGCTCATTGAGGGGCCCGAAAAGGGGTCCTAAAAGAAAGGGAGGACCGTGACGTAGGAGTCATATTAAATGGATGATGAAGAGGGTCATGCAAAGATAGGGAGGACCATGAATGATAAGAGTCACATTAGATGACTTGGGAGTTGAATTAGATGAATCGAATAACTTAGAGTTTAGGATCGAATAGTAGTTAGTAGGATCTAAATCATTAGAAGAGTGAGAGGAAATATTTGGATTGGAATCCTCAAAGAAGAGAAAAATTTTGATTATAATTAGAAGAAGAGTGGGGGAACTTGAATAATAATTTGGATCAGAAGCATCCAAATCATACCACCAACTATGAGATGAAGGTGGGGAACGAGTTACCCAAATGGGTTCTCTAGCACAAAGAACCAATCGAGGTTTGGTCATGATGGGCATATTTTGATGTGAACACCGAAACTTTGATTCCTTATTGTCGTATGTATAAGGGACCTTACATAATCAGTCATTATTGGCATGTGTTGGGTTCAAATTCCTACACCTAGATTGTATGATCAAACTTCTTCAAAGTGAAGAAGGTTTCATGTTGATTTGGGAAACATAACGACAACCAACTAGACATTTCACAAAGATGGGGATGCTTGTGTGATTTTCCAAAAAGGGAAGCTAAGAAAAACATACATCATGATAACGTAATTTCAACAATCCAACAAGGTTTGGAAAACAAGTTGCGAGTGCAAAGAATCAAAGGCTCAAAGAAAGGATTGTCCTTAGAAATATAAGTCTATAAGGTGAAAAATGATCATACAAGAGGAACAATCATGAGGCTCAAAACACAACACCACTCAAACTTAAGTGATAAACAATGACCAAATAATAATGAATGATAAATGATTAATGGATCAAATCAAAGTGATTGTCATAAATGGATAAGTTAAAATGATGAATAATCACAAGACACAATCACACAAGGTTTGTTTTAAACCAATCAATCATCGAATTACTTCCTAAGTCTTGTTTCCAAATGATAGTTGGTGTTTCAAGATGATTAAAAAAATGTCACCACTTATGTCAAGTTCAAATAAATGAACAAGGTGTAAGTAATAACAAGAAGTTAATGTGATCCCCAAACAAAGTATACTAAAAGCGAGCTTGAATCCAATCAAGACCTATATTCCAAAAAGGGTGTCACATTATAATGTGGGTGACATAAATAATTTCACCAAGATATGTTAACCAAACTTTACAAAAAGTAAGGTATTGATATCAAGATGATATTGATATAACACACAAGTGTTAACACGCTTAACACTCTTCATAATCGAGGTAATAATTGAAATCAAACTAAAGCGATAGTATACCTAGGAATTGTTAAAGTGTATATAGCGTAACCTTACAATATAGGTATTTAGGTCAAGTTTACAAGAAACAAGACGTAAATACCAAAATTGTAGTGACATGATATAAACAAGATAACCATTCAAAGGAGAATCAAAGTGATGAACCAAGCCTAACTACGATGATGATCTTGACTTGGGTATCAAGATCAAAAAGGCTACCAATGATATAAAAACGTCTCCACACACTTTAGACATTTAACAACCCATCCGCAAACATGGATGGGTGTAAACAGACAAAAAAGTGGTGAAATAATCAATTGATAATGCAAAGGTCACTCTTCTTTTGATCAACAAAGTGTCAAAAGAAAGTGAAGGAAGTAGATCAATTGGGGGTGAAAAATGTTGGCCTTACTTTGGCAAAGTTTTTCCTTACCTTAGGGTAAGTGAAAAACTAAGAAAAAGTAACGCTTCCCACATTTTGTGATGAATAATGGCTCACAACTCAAAACTATTTTGAAATGGTCAAAGTTGGCTCCTGGTCAAAGATATCTTCCTAGGTGGTTCTCTCAACTAGGTGTTACAAAGTTTTCTTAAGCGAGCTCGATTTACCCAAAAGTCACAATGACTAATTTGGGAGTATCTCGATTTACTTTACCCCCTTCAAGCACAGTGGGCAACTAGTGCGTCCATCGTGTACTATCACTTTGGGTCATGCCATATAAACTTTGACCGATGCTAACTCACAAGGAAAAACTAGTCAAGTAGGTTGTGCGGAGCACTTCCCATTTCATCCACAAGGTTCCCTCTTGCGTGGACTACTTTGGGGTTCCTAGACCACCCCCATTGTTGTAGCTTAAGGCTTATGCCAAAGGGGTTATGTCCTAGTTTTAATCAGATGGGACGTACCCTTATCCGAACCTACAAATACAATGTTTTGAATGTGGTGTGTTTTTTATCTTATTTAATTTGGTGTGGTTTGCTTGAACACATTTTGGCAACCTGCACGAAAACAGTATTAGTAGTTTAATTTTGTTTCGAACTTCTTTTTTTGACAAACGTTTTTAGGTCCTACACTCAAGTGTTAGTAGTTCTCCAAGTAAATCACATTATTTAAAAGAGGATTAAGAGTTACTTTTGATTCTCAAGATCATCCAAGGATGCAAGAGAAGAGCATACACAACAAAATAATCCAACTAAAAAGTAAAGAAAATATTTTCAATCAATGAACCATACAAAAATCTTGATAAATGTTCATTCCCTTAAACCAAAAGTGAAAGATGAAGTTTCCAATTTATCAAATGTTATAAAATGAAGACTAAAGTTGCTTTTGATTCTCAATATCACCCTAAGGTGCAAGAGAAGAGAATACACAAACTTTAGCCCAACTATATAGAAATGTAAAAATTCAAATCAAAAATGACCATTGAAAAATATTTTGTAAAAGGTTCATTCCCTTAAGCAAAATGAATAATCAAATTTCCAAGTTTAATCCCAATGTTAAAAAGATAGAGATAAAATTTGTTTTTGATTCTCAAGATCACCAAAATTTGCAAGAGAAGAGCATACACACGCTTTGGTCTAAATCAAGTAAAACATGGAAATACAACATTCATCAAAATATTAGACATGTTAGAAAATGACCAGTTTTAAAATAAAAGGAAAAACCTAAAATTTATGTAAGTATAAATCCCATGAATTTATGTTTTCATTGCATATTTAACTTCAATACCTTTCCAACGCAAAAAAATGGAGTCATTTTGAGTTCGGGAGAAAAAGTTATGGCCTTCGGAAGATGGGTTATGCATATGCTCTTATGCTCACGGGTATGCACTTGACATGCACTCAAAAATGTCAAAAAAAAACGTCCCTTAATCTGCAAAATGGTCAAATTTTTCCAACCAAGATTCAATTTTGACAACAACCCATCACATTAATATATGAATAGAAGACTCAACGCTATCAAACATTAACATACATGCTCAAGAATTTAAGATTTTCAAGAAATTGGCAAAACTAGCATGTAGAATGATGAAAAAGTAAGCTCTAAAAATGAAAACATGATGAAATCTTGAAATTTTCTCACCAAGATTTAATTTTGACAGCAACCCACCACATTAATATGTAAATATAAGACTCAACACTATCAAACACTAACCTACATGCTCAAGAATTTAAGATTTTCAAGAAATTGACAAAACTAGCATGTAGAATGTTGAAAAAACAAGATCTAAAAATGAAAACATGGAGAAATCTTGAAATTTTCCCATCAATTCCAATTTTGACAGCACTTCACCTCCTTTATACCTACAAGGAAGACTCAACACATTCAAAATCAACAAAACAAGTTAAGAAAAATAAGTTATGTCAATATGTGTAAAAGAGGGTTAGTAACCAAAAATGAAACTTAACTACAAAAACTTGAAATTAAGTGCAAAGGACAATGGAGTAAGTCCCACCGGGCGTGCCATATGTGCTCATGTTTTATTAACTAAGCTATAAATTGAAACTAATATCTACATAGCTTCAAAAACAAATGCTAATTAAACAATGAACCATCAAGATAAGAGCTTAAAGGAAATGTTTCTTCAATACATAAATGAAACTACATACTAAGTTATTTCCTACTCTCTATGATTGCTAACTTAAACTATGAACCTATGAAGAACATAAGCAATCAAAGTGGATTATTACTTGATCTCAAAGATTGAGAATGGAATCTCACCAAGAATGGCTACAAGGCCATTTTGGATCTTCCCATATTACTCAATTTTGAGTGAAAGGATGCAAGATGGAGAAGCTATTTCCAACAATGGAGAATGGCTCAAGATCAAAATGCTTATAGTTTTCACTATTCAAAGCATGGTGCAAGAAGAAAGGTAAGAAGGAGGGTTCTTTATATAGCTTTCTTGAAGAGGCAAGGCTAGCAAATTGATGAATGTGGGATAAAGGTAAAACAAGATTAGGAATGGATAAGGTTGCTTTATAAAAGGTAATCTTGATTTAGAAGAGTTTAATTTTCATTAGTAAGTCATGGGAGTTGGGGATGTTTTAATTAATCAAAGGTGATTAATTAATAGGTAGATGTAAGCTTATAGAAGATAATTAGAGGAAAATTAGTATGATTTGTGGGATGTAAGAGAGGTAATTTATTGATTTAGAGTTATGAAATTAATTAGTAATAATTAATTAACCCAAGTAGAAGTGGATATTAATTAACAAAAGGTCATTAATTAATTAATAATGAAGAGGAATGTTAGCTAATTAATGGAAAAGCGCTAATTATTACGTAAATGGTGAGAAAGAGGATAATTAGTGAAATCTTAGCATTAAAGGTCATAAATTTTAGGTGTTTACACTACCTTATAAAAATATTTCACCTATGGAAGGCTATATAAGAAAGTTATTATCACTTTATAACTCATTTGGCACTCTTACAAGCTCGTATTAAAAATATCATTCCAAAAGTACTCAAAGGGTCCCTAAATCTTCCTAAATCAACTGCACATCAATTAGATCAATCCCTACTAAAAGTATAAGGTATTGAACAAGGTCAAAGATTTTATCTTCCTACATTTCCAAGTATACAAAGGTCATAGAGCCATGTTTTAGCAATAGGACATTCACTCCAAACATTGCTCAAGGGATTTAAGGACCAAAGGGTTAGGTCACATAGCTAAGGCACACCACATATAAATACTACCATGTTAGGTATATTATATACTATAAATTTAGTATGTTATATTGGTGTTAAAATAAATGAAGGAACCCTTATGGGGTTGGTTAGTTATTCACACTCACAAAAATAATTAGGACCACTACATGAGGCTTGATTGCACAACAAGGGCATGTAATGCAAAAATTGGAATGGTTTGATAGATGTGATTATTAGTGGTAAGGGTGGTCTAACATCACCACACACATTTTTTCTCCTTTGATGAATGATTTTGAAGGTCTTTAGGGTTTCCACTTTGTTGCAGATGATTACAAGTCATCCTAAAGTTATGAAAACAAGAGAAATATATAGTGAAGGTAATTTTTAGACAAGTGAAGCCCACATGAAGTTTCAAATATAAAATTTCAAAGGGTCCATAACCATACATATATAGGCCAAGATTGTATAAATTTGATCTATATTATACAATAATTGTATGTTACTACCATTGCTTAGTTTCTAGCTCTAGAATCAACATTGAAGCATTTTCAAAATGGTTACATGAGAAGATATGAGTTCAAACCTTCATTATGGACATATGTTGTGTTTTCCTTGCCTTCTTCCACTTCATTATAATGGATTGTGCATATTTCAAGAATTAAAATATGTTTTGTAGCAATTCTCTGACTTAGCTTGTTTTACTTGCATTCTTGCCTCTCTTTTATAGTTGTGGTGTGTTGTGCATCTCTCTTTCACTTGCAAGTTTCATTATGAGTGTGTTTATGTGAAAATGACAAGTTCAATTATGTTTCTTGGTTGTGACATATTTTTCTACCCTCCCTTTGCTCATTTTACCCCATTTTCCCTCATGGAGAGTGTTTCCCTCTCTTCTGGTGATATCGCCCCTTTTAGTTTAGGATTTCCCTTTCATGCATCTCTCTCTCCTGGTCCCTTGGAATGTGTAGATTAGGATTAGATAACTGCATTTGCTTCTTTAGGAGTAGTTTTAGAATTAGGATTAGGTAGAGGAATCAACCTTCTCTGAGGTCTATCTCACAGTGAAAGTCTCACAACTTCGAGACAGGTTCCATGTTACCTCAAAATATTGGATTGTCTATGACTTTGGAAGGGTGCACTTTTTGAGCTCTAACAAGCCCATAAAGTCAAAATGTGATTTTCTCCCTCATGTCCAAAAATGTCGGTTTCGGTTAGTTTGTAAAATTACATATTAACCCTACTATACGGTTTTAGACCAACATCTTTTACATTAATTCTTTCAATTTCATCACCTTCATATGAACAAATATACTACTTTTGTTTCCCTCTTGTATCATAAAAACCTTCAAAAGCATACATAAGCAAGTAAAACATACCTCATTTAGAGGACCTGGCACTTTATGAACTTTCATATAAAAGCAAGCACTAAAGGAACCCAAATCTACCTAAACATCGAAATATCTCATACACGTCCATTAGGGCAGCATCCTCTACTGGTCAAAAGTCTCCTTCCAGTGTTTAGGAGTCTCCATCATCATCCTATAAGAAAGGAAAGTGACCCTTCCCAAACACTTAAGCAAGTGTGGAAATCAAGAAAGGTATTGTCAAAGCATGGTTATAAAATTTTGATTACACTATAATAGATATCACATGCAAATATAACGTCGTGTAGTTTAAGGCCTATTCAAGTAGTGCGTAAATCGAAAGTGCACAAGGGTGCCCTCAACCCAACCACGGGGGTTCACTATGTAGGCAATATATTAGCACGTTCATTCATATTGAGGTAATTAAAACTGATAAAAAAACAAATTCAATATACCGGTATACATTAGGGGGTGAAAGGGTTTAATTTATTAATATTTTGACTTAGGTATTGGGGTAGGGTAGAGAGGTGGGCCAAAGGAGAGGTAGGGTTAATTTTTATATAAAACTAAAACATGTGAACCCTAGTTTTTAAAATTAAATACCTTGAAATTGCAAAATGAGTGTGGTCATAAAGTTAAATTATAATCTCTTTTTGAATAAGGAAATCTCAATTAGGATATTCTTAACTAAGAAATAATAAGATGGTAGAAAACTAGAATTGAGTATGCTTTTCAACACAAGTGATATTATTTCACTATCTTAATTATATTTGAAGAACTATTGATAAATGATTAAATCTTGATATTAAGGTAATTGGTAATAGGTATTGAATGACTTTAAACTCTTTTTCTAGAGAAAAGGTGTATAAAGAAAATAATAATTGAGTGGGAAACATGATATATTTTTTTGATGTATTAGGGTACAAATAATAAGGGGTAAATAGAATTGTAATGGAAAAATGGGTAAGTAAGGTACATGGATAAAATAGGGGGTATTTTCATTCTAATAATATAATGGGAGGGGGTATTATCAATTGAATATTTAGAGGTAAAAAGTAACATTAAGGGTGTTTTTAATACCCTTCAAACGAACGTGCTATACTTTACTTTTACAAAGTGAACCCCCATGAACCCAACTAAATTTTTTTCAGGAACTCCTTGCATTATAAAGGTTTGAACATAGTTTACGAGTCATTCTGAAGGTGAGCGAAGAAGACCAAAAGACACCAACACACATTTTCAGCAATCAAGCACTAAAGAAGTTGTAGACCCATATTTCAAGAAGGTCTAAAACCGTACGAAGGATCAGGGCCATATGGACACTATTGACCGAGTTGTACAATTTTGACCAAGCTCGGTTTCATATCACAATTTCGCAGAGCGAAGTATTTCCAGCCCAAATATTCCAGTTCCTACACTCATATCACCCAGACTCCTCTAGATCCACATAGAATCATCTAATTGCATTGTCTCTCTTTATGTTTTGGTTATTTGTTAATTAGATAGACACTTTGAAAAACGTTATTCGATTTGTGCAATTAATGTTGGAAGTTAATTAAATCAAAATAAACACGTGTAACATTATTCATCTTTTTATGTACGAGTTAATAAAACATTCTAAATCCAAAAAGGGTGAAATCACATATGAACATGTTTCCTTTCTTTTTATGGCATTTTCCATAAACATATCGCTATTGTTATGGTATCCCAAAATTGTTTTTATATCATTTTGGGTTTTTATTATGTGGGCCCTTTTTATTAATTATTTGGGTGCCTCAAGGTTGGTCTTAGTTTTTGGTAGGTTTTGTTCGTTGTGGGCTTTCTTGTGCACTAATAAGGTCCTAATTTAAATTTAAGAAGTCTATAAATATATATGTGTAATAATGAATTCAGCACACAAAAATGATTACATGTGATTTTTAATGAAGTTGTAAAAAGAGCAATCTATTTTATTTTTGAAGTACATCCTTGTGCCAAAGGTAAAATTCAAGCATTTAGAAAAGCATATAGTTAATTTACTACTTATTACATGTATTGAAATGATTCAAGTTGAAACACTTGTATTATGTCAATCCTTCGCCAAAAGTAGAATTCAAGCATTTAGAAAAGTATATAATTCATTTACTACTTATTACACATGTATTGAAAAGGTACAAGTTGAAACACTTGTATTATGCTAGACTATTAGTTTAAATACATTATCCTCATGTTATGTTTTGATGACATATTCTCTAATGGGAGTTCAATTAAGATAGGCCTTAGAAACCAATTGTTTGTTTTTTTAATAGTTTAAAAAATACGTATTATAAAATTATGGTTGTTTTTTTAATAGTTTAACAAGTTTTTGTTATAGAATTATGGTTGTAAAGAAGAAGAACACTTTGTTAATAACTTGCAACAAATTCTAAAAACATGAACAAAAAATTTTAAGCGTGAGAGAAGAAGTGGATATTGATATAGACACTCTCTCTCTCTCTCTTACATTTCACTATTTTCGTGACTGATACCAAGTTTTCCATTTCAGGTTACTAACAATTATCTCGAAATGTGTAACGAACTATACATTAATCTAAAAGCCTAATAATGTATTATTCGAAATTTCCTATGTTCCTCTAAAATTAGATATGATTTGTGAATATTTCTATTGTGGTTAGCTGCAATGCTTTTCAAGGTAAAAACACTTTCCACGTCTCACTAGTTTAGGAATTGTCTTGGTGTGTTTAAATTTCACCTTTGTGTTTTTTTCGCCCTTTGCCGCCTGGGGTTAGTGTATAAATTTTTTTAAATGAATATATTACCTTGATATTACGAAACATTCCTCTCCTTTTGCTTTCAGCATATTTCTAGATTCTTCTTCTTTCACGTGCTGTCTTTTTCCTGAATGATTGATCAAATATTGTGTAATTAAAATATGGAATATTTTATAGACAGTAAGTGTCTTACATAAAGTGTTGCTTCCTCTGTTAAGAAAAGATGTGCTCAGAACATCTGATTTTATGGCTTTGTCGGTAAAAGCGTGGAATGAAAACCAGAGTCTTTCAATAATTTCATGGCTGTGTGGCGATGGGCCTGCTCGTCAGCGACGGTCGCATCTTCACTATTTCATCGTCAAGAGCGCCGAGCTTCTTTGCCGAACGCGCTGCCTCGAAGAATCGCCTCACGGAATCCTCTATGTATTTGTTCCCTCTCTTACATTCATCTTCTTTCCGATTTCGTCTGGATAACTTTTCAGAAGAAAATCTCCGTTCAATTGAGCAGCGAGCTGCACTAATTCCTCCTGAAACTCGCTTAGCTTGGCGTCCTCGTTCGCTCCACTCTGTCTTATCTTTGGAGGCTCCGGCAGCGTCTCTGCGAGAACAAAACAAGATACTAAAAACATGATATTCAAAAAATAAAAAATGGATTTTTTTCCCTATTTCCTGTGTGTAATGGCGGAGGATTTACCTGGACAATCTGTTCTGGGCGTAGTTCGGGCCTGAACGACGGTTTCGAAGGTCCCAGCCCACGCATCTCTCTTGGTCAAGAAATCAGATTTCAGATTGAACATCTTTTTAACGGTTGCAGGTATCGACGAATGCTCGAATTGGGAAGATGGGTTGGGCCCGTTTGGTCCATGCACAACTGTAAACAATGCCATTAGCGTCAAGCATGCATATTAAAACACATATATAGATTCTGGAGAACTCAATTTAAGATTGTCACCTGTTCCTTTATTGATCCAGGGAGAGATCATCTGATCGTCGGGACTCGAACCCCCAACCTGTCAAAGTTGAAGAAGAAGGGGTCAGGACCCACAATATTATCAGGAGAGGGAACATTCGTTACAGGCGTGGGAACATGGTCGAAGAAGCCACCGTGCTCGTCGTAAGTAATGAGCAACAAAGTCTGGTTCCACTGAGGGCCGGATCTGAGAGCCTCGTAAACCTCTTTCACAAATTTCTGCCCTTCAGACACGTCGTGAGAGGGATGGTCATCGTTGGCAGGAAACAGTTTGGTGTCCATATACCGCTGCTCCACCACCACATAATTCGGCAGCTTCCCGTGCTTGGCGTGCAGCTTGAATTCCACGTCGTAAGAATGGAATTTCGACACGTACTTGAGCTTTCTCAGATTTGTGTAGAACAGTGTCGCGGGAATGTTCTGATAATAGATCCCGAAGGAAAGACCCGACTCGTCTATGGAGTCGAAAATTGTTTTTGCGGATACCCGGCGGCTAACAGTTTGGGTATATTGCTGGTGGCGCCATGGGAGGTCGCAGAGTGGACGTACAGTCGGTTGGGCTGAGTGGAAGCAGGGACGGAAGCGAACCATCTATCAAATACAGCGAATTCACTGACGAGAGAAGTGTAGACGGGCACCACCGCAGGCCTGAAGCCGTTCATGACTGTGTGAGACATGTTGGGTCCCATGGACGTGGCTTGCTGGACGAAGCCGTTCATCGGAGGTGGATTCGCAGAAGTGTCGTCGGAGCCGAATATCTGCTGCCTGATCGCCTGAAACGAGTGTCCCGGATCTGGATCTACATACTCTGCCTCCTCCCGGAAAAATACCTTCCCGGATTGCGGGTCTGTTGTGGAGGTGGGATTCCATTCCTGCCCAGTTACGCCCTCGATTTGGGGATTAATGGACTGTTTCATCCATCCCACCATGTGGTCGAAGGATCGATTCTCCATCACAAGAATTACTATGGTCTGTATCGGACCAGTGATGCCATTTCCCCTCACAACCAGAAACATGATAAGCACGAAGGCCATTGATGCCCATCTGGGTTTCGCATCCATCATCGAACACTCGCTGGTTTCGTTTCAGTGGGGTGTGCAGTGGGAACTTTGGAAGTAAAGCGTGTAAAAGACAGGACGTTGAAAAGGCAGAAAAAGATGTGGCATGCGGAAAAAATAATAATAAATAAATAGAGAAAAAGGATAAACGATGCCAACCGTGGACAGACAATATGAAAATGGTTTGCAGTTGGCGGCCACAACATGCATTGGTGAAAATTGATATTTTTGTCTCAATTCATTTCCACTAAAATTATTATTTCCAGAGTGGTACAGCTGAGTAATTCACACCTTGCATAGAATGAATGAAGATTAGTAGGTTCACCTAACTGTGGGGAAATATTAGTATTATGATTATTCGGTTAGGAGGAGTTTAACGATCGCGTGTGTTAGGCGTGTAATCAATAAAATCCAAACAATTCCTATTTTGTATAGAATGAATTCCCACATTGTGTATAGAATGAATGAATATTAGTAATGATCATAAAATTTGAACAATTTCCATGTTGTATGTTAGGCATGAAATTCCCATCACATATGTTAGGCATGGAGTCAACAAAATTCGAATAATTCCCATTTTGCATAGAATGAAGTCCTACATTGCATAGAATGAATTCCCACATTACATAGAATGAATGAAGATTAGTAACGATTACAAAATTCAAGCAATTCACACCTTGTACGTTAGGCGTGCAATTTCCATCATGCACATTAGGCGTGCAATCAACAAAATTCAAACAATTCCCACTTTTCATAGAATAAATTCCCACATTGCATAGAATGAATTCCCACATTAGGTAGAATGAACGAAGATTGGTAACGATCACAAAATTCAAACAATTCCCACCTTACACATTGGGCATGTAATTCCCACCTTGTACATTAGGCGTGCACTCAACAAAATTCGAACAACTCCCATCTTACATAGAACAAATGAAGATTAGTACCGATCACAAAATTCGAACAATTCCCACCTTACACAACAAAATTTGACCAATTCTCGCCTTATATAAAATAAATGAAGATTAGTAAGGAGCATCAACAAAATTTGAACTCAAATAGAAGACACTTGCCCAATCAATAAGCTGCAATATTTTTGTTAATTATTTTGTCAAAATTAATATATTACGTGGACTATAAACTCACGTGACAGTTAGACTAATCAGCTCAGTTAAAAAAAAAAACTTTCAACTAATATAATACATTTTATTATTATTATTATATATTTTTAAAGGATTTGCGTTGGGAAATACTGTTTGTTGTTCTTAGTTTCGGCGTCATGCTTGTTGATTTTCCTTTAATATAAAGTTTTGGAGAAATATCTCGAAGATTCTCGTGTAAACGCTTTTGGAAAATTGCCGAACAAATCATTAGCTAATAGCTATGATGTTCTTTGTTGAAGTGTGGACGCCAAACTAACTCATTAATTAATTAATTTATTTTTGTTTTCTTATAATAATGAGACAAACTTTGTTATGGATGAGTATATATTTTAAATTTACTTCCCTTCACATAGCCATCAATGAAAGGGAATGAAAAATATATCACCAAATAATGCCATCTTTCCTCGCTTAAAATTATTTTCACCTACAATAATTGATGCCTCAAACAACAAGAAGTGTTAGAATGGGTTTGGAATTTCAATTGTTAACTCCCAAAAATAAATCTTTTTCCAAATTTTATGGACAGTGGAAACATAAAAATTCTTGCTTTCAATACCATTGAAATTTCAACTTAATGATGCCTCTTAATTGTTAATTCTTTTAGGTTGTTATAAATAATAAATATTTATATATTAATCTTAATCGATTAATTCATTTCTTCGTATAAATAGTAATAAGTTTTATAATTTATAATATCAATATAAATATTTTAACTATATTTATTTGAAAAACATTTATGTATAGAAATTTTTAGGATTTTATAGATTTTAGACATACTATATTGATTGATTATTCCATTACATTTTCTTCATATTTCTCATTAATTGGTGACTAAAATTTTTTTATGGAAAAATGAGTCATGAACTCTACAATATAAGATATTACTATTTCCTAATTACTTTCTCCATGCAAAAAAAAAAAAAAGAGTAACAATCAAATGAAACTCAATTTTGAGGTTGAATTTACCTTGTAATAGTCAAATGAACGTCAACTTAAATGTTGAGAATAAATTTTACACGTTCAAACCATCACAACCCACCCCTTCTTGTCATTGTAGAATGCCTATCGTCATAATTATATTTACTTTTGCAATTCTTAAAAACATACGGTCTACTAATTTTTTAGGTTGTAACTATCAACCACCACCTAAAGTTTTTACCAATCATATACAATCTAAATAGCAAAATCCAACCTATACACTATCAATTTTCAGCTTGGTAAGAATTACGTGTAGGGAAATTATCTTCAATTGTCATGGAATAGAACAAAGTGATCTCACCGATAATTTCTTCACAAGTCTATCAATAATAAGTATTAAAGGAAAGACACATGTAATTAATTTGAATATATCACCAAACAACATGGCCAACTCTCCCGATAAAAGAATATCATTTTTAAGAGAATAATTGTATCCCTCAATCAAAAATTCTCATAATCATGTCAAATATTGTTTTTGGATTTAAGCTACATAAAATATTTATAAATTTTGACTTTTCGAGTCTAAGAATTATATTATTTATTTGCGTGGGCATTTTGTATTAGAATTAATGTTAGAATTATTTGTAAACATTATAGAACAATAATAAGTAATCTTTAAACAAGTTAACCAAATCAATATTATAGAGATAGCCTTAGCAAAACTTGAATCCTCGTCTTTCCTAGATTTACCTAGGAACAATAGTTCTAAAGAGCCGGCCTATCATCAAGTTTACATTTGTACATTTAAATAGTGAAACAAAAAATTGTGTGCAAGCTAAAATTGGGCTATAGAGTATCCTCTTTCTCTTCTCGATAATATAGATTAGGATAACAAGGGAACCATTCAAAATCCACACATAAGAGGGTTGTAAGGTGCTAAATAATTTGATCTAGAAGATGCTAGTGTACTCTCTATCAAAGATGTAGGGTTCCAAGGCATAATTTTATGATAGGGTTGATGTCTTACTAGTAACCTGTTGTAAAGAAGTTGTAAATGACTATAAACAAAAGGAAGATATTTATGTTAGGGTTATAAACATGGGTTGTAGATCCCAAAGGACATATTGTAATATAAGACTCTTATCTCGAATTGAGTTGCGGCACAGTGGACAACACACTCATGATGATGCTTAATGTGTTATAGAAATCAATTCACAATGACAAAGATGTAAAAGCAAACTAATTTTAAATTATAATTTGAAATGTATACAAATTGAAAAACTCTATAAGAGAGATGTATGCTTAGAGACCTAGATTTTTATTCAAAACAAGCTATTTTATAGTTATATACCTGGAGAATATGAAAAATTGTTTAAAATAGAATATGAAGGGTTCCGGATGGGAAGTGAGAGTTCGTCTCACATGGAGACCATTCATATAAACCTTAGGGGTGGATTTGAAAAGATAACAATGGAAAAATCTGAAATATATCCTATTATTACTATTCTTATATTTAGTGCTCTTTATTGGGATCATATTTCCTAGCCCATTGACCCAATTTGTGAATTGCATGACCCATAGGAAAGATGACAAAGAAGACTTGAAAAATGTTAGTACGACTACAAACTTTGTTATTTTTATGTCCCACAAATACTTTGAAGACCCTAAAACATGTAAAATAATTAAATCTCTTAAAACTACTAAAAATAGATTTTCAGGACTTTCATAAAATAGAGTTTTAGAAATCATGTTATGGATTCTTTAAGAAAGCAATGGTACCCATTTCTCCTAATTTTTTACCAAGTGTGGAAATGAATTCTCAATCTATCTCTTAGTGAACCACTTCCCTTGGTGCGTCATTTGTCATGCCTTCACCACTTGGTAAGGTGTGATATGTTGATGCTTTTATCTTTTACTACCTTTTCAATGATTTGATTGAAGTTCATTGGTGTCACAAAGCCTAGGTTCACCTTTGTACTCTTTGACCGTTCACCGTGTCCTATGCTTCCTAAGTATTGGATAGTCTCCATATCATAGGAAAAAATTTCCATGTTAGCATAAAGCATATGCTAACACAAGGTCTGAAGAACCCGCTAGACATATTGAATGTGATCCTCCCATGTCTTACTAAAGATAAGAATGTGGTATAGGTAAACAAACACAAATGAATCAATGAATGGTCAAAGATATCGTTTATCATCTTCATGAATATTGCTAGTGCATTTTTCAACACAAAAGTCATAACCAACCATTCAAAAATACCTCCTTAGATTTTAAGGCACTTTTATAAACCTCCATTGCATTAATGGGAACTTGGTTGTACATGACTGAATTCGTATCAATTTTGTGAGAAACTTAACTACCCTAAGTTGGTCCAAACGGTCATCTATATGTGGAAGTGGGTATTTTTCTTTTACTATGATTTTTCTCAATGCTCAATAGTCAATGCAAAGTTTCCATATCCCATGTTTCATTCATATAAGAATAATTAGGATCCTACAAGGTGATGCACTTGGTTTAATGTACCCCTTATGAATCAGCTCATGAACCCAATATTTGATCTTTTCATTCTCATCTATTGAACGTCTTTAAAGAGGCGCATTCATAAGTGGTGTTATAGGGATCAATTCAATTATATGTTTCACCAAAAATGCAAAGGTGCACATGTTAGTGGCGTGAATATATTTTTGTATTCAAGTTTCATTAGATCCATCTATTTTCATCTGCGGTGCTTGGATTGGTTTGATAAATCTTATGGTCATTACAATCATCTTATGTATAAGCTTAATAATGAGTATGATAAAGGTCCTTATTTGAGAAATCAACCTATGACAATTTTTATTGATCAAGGCCACTAACCTAGTAGCGCTACCTCTAGGCTATGATAGTGCTTACGATAGATAAAGTGATGGTGGTGCTCTTAGGACTAGCCTTGTAGACACCATAAAGATCCCACGTGTATGGTTTTCCAAGAAGCACATCACATACATCCTAGGGTACAACATCACATACCATCACATTCTTGAATGGTTTATTTCAATATTGAATATGAGACTATTGATTCACATAGATGTCTCTTTGTTGATTGACCTAAATGAAAGAGTATGGTTGTGGGTGAGGTGTTACCAAATTTAGCCTATTTATTGTTTCATAGATATAAAATTATTTTGACTCCCACCATCTAGGATAAATTGAAGAGGCATACCATTTACCCACATTTGTGAGTGAAATAGTCATTTTGCATCCTCTTTTGGTGGAGGAACTATTCATACAATCCTTTAGGTATCTAACTCCTATCTAGAATTCTCAACTCTATATGGAGGGGGATGTCGAAAGCAACCAAGGTACTCCATATATGGGATAGGATACGGGCATGCTAGATAAGGAGATGATAGGGAGCCCTATATCTATATCTACCACCGCATAGTTAGGTG
Organism: Taxus wallichiana var. yunnanensis; assembly: GCA_018340775.1. Classification (NCBI taxonomy): domain Eukaryota; kingdom Viridiplantae; phylum Streptophyta; class Pinopsida; order Cupressales; family Taxaceae; genus Taxus; species Taxus wallichiana. The sequence continues at coordinate 823,331,492 of CM031234.1, read as the reverse complement.
AGGTATGCAAAAGAAAGAACAAAATGTTTTCCCCTCACCCCTAAGCTATAAGAAAGCTATAGATGGGTTTTTTATTTTTATTTCTATTACATATTAGAGTTTAGAGTTAGTAGGCACCCTAAATATAGATGGGGAGAGCACTCACCCTATCTAATCTATGGAAAAAATTGTATACAAATTTGTATCTAAACTCAACTCCCCTTCTTCATGTGTAAATGGGTTCTTTGTGGAGGATTCTCCTGCATTTGGCTCCCACAAATCTATTGAAATATTTATGTTGATGGATAGACATTCCTTTGTATCATGGTACCTGTTATTTTGCTTCTCACACTACATTTGTGTCTTTTCATGGATTTTCATTTTATGCGTACTTATTATCATGTTTTGTGGTGGATCATTATTTCTTATCTACTTGATGCGGATTTCCTTTCATCGATAAAGGATTTATGTATCACCTATTTTTGGACCACTCTTCAAGCTTGACTATATATCGGATGCTTCCCAAGAGTGTTGATGTATACAAAATCCATCTCTTCCTAGATGTAATATCACAACTCATGGCATTTGAGAATTTGATGCTCCTCGATATCTCGTGCACCCACTTGGTATCAAACTCATTATTTTATTCTTGTAATATATGATCGCAACCTTGATGCAATTTCTTAAAATGGTCCTAAAAAATTATTCACCGTATATTATCCCTCTCTAATATCCTCTAAAAACATCCCATGTTTTCATGGGTTCCATATTGATAGTACAAACTAATTATCATCATCTTGCAGGTAGTATGATTCCCACCATTTTGACAATGCACATAAACTTTCAATAACTTGCAAACATTATATTTTCAATATTAGAGAAATTATTGACAAAAAAATATGATTCTAGTTGATTGATTCAATTATCTAATACATCAACATCAATTATTTCTTTAAATTTTTTAATGTCTAAAATTTACTTATACCTCAAGGGTGTTAGACCCTCTAAGTTTCTACATGATGTGGGTGTAGTTGTAGGGATGATTTGCGAGAGACAATTAGAAAATTATGCCATCATCTCCCTCCTTTGTCTCTCAATGGTTTCATTAATTAATTATTTGGTGGGATCTCTCATTTCCTCTTGCATTGCTTGAGGTCCTTAAAAGCGGAAAGTAAGGTAATCAAAAATATTTTTAGTCTTGAGACCAGTACTTTTGGTATTCTAATCTCAATCATTATAATATGTGAGAGTAGAATGAATTTTCTTTGATACCAAGTGATTTGATTTGAGTTGTGACCTGATGGACAACACACTAACAATGGTGCTTAATGTGTTATAACAATCAATTCACAATGAAAGAGTTGTAAAAACAAACTAATTTTATTGCAATTCAAAATGTATACAAATTGGAAAACTCTATAAGAGAGATGTATTCCCAAATATCTATCTCTTTATTCAAAAAAACTACTTTATAGCTATACAATGGAGGATATGAAAAAATTGTAAAACAAATTGTGAAGGGTTTCAAATCGGAACCAAAAGGTAAGTTTCTACAACTTTAAGGAAAATGAGAAAGTAATTGACATACATTATAGGGAAACAAGAGAACATTTTTAGGCAATTTTTAAAGTTTGTGCTTCTTATAAATCCAAACATGGTATATAAGTTCCAATCCATGTTTGTCTTGTAGAAGATGAAACAGATTGTGAAAACACATGTTAGGTGGGTGGAAAGAATGATAAATTAGTGTGTTTTGTAGAAAAAAGAAGAACATCAATGTCATTCAAGTTTCTTGGTGAAAATTGAAGGATTTTCACGTTATAAGATGATCACAATAGTTTTTAAAAACATTGTGTATGGTCATTATACATGTATAATAATTGCAAACCCTTTACATGAAAGGATCCCACATTTGGTAGTGGTCCTTCAACCAACTGCAATAGGTTTATTTCATATTTTATCATACAAAAATAGAGGAAAAAATAATTATTATGAAATAAACATCTAGAAACTTCATTACAACCTATTATTGGTCATTCCTCAAATGGGAATAATAGAAGGTAACTTGTGTTGAGGGATTACACTTTGAACTTTGGCATCATATAAAATCGAATGGGAAGGGTCAAAGCTCACCAATTTGAATGATAATTCTAATGTAATAGGACTCCATGACCAAAATTACATTCACAGTTTGGAAAGAAGCTAGTGAATCCCTTATTTAGTGGCCAAATATATTTGTGTACTATAAAATAGATTATTAGTTTTAATCATGTATAGATGGTTTGTAACACTTTTAAAGTGGATCATAAGTTGAGAATCGAGGACATAGATAGGATATAGGGAAAAAAATTGGCTTTTGTGCAATGAATTTCTTCTAGGAACATTTAAAGGTGTTTGAAATATATGAGAACTAGAAGTGGAAGGATAGAGAGGACATTAGGTATAGAAATTTATTTATCATTTTTTGTTGACTACATTTATATCTTCTTGTCTAATCATTTGACACTTTGGAAAAGAGCATGAAATGCTTCAAGGGTTCACCATTTCTTCATGTTATGGATGTCTTGGGTACGTAAACAAATCACATGTTAAACGTAAACTTCATTAGTAGAGATCCATATCAATATGTGAAAAATTATTTCCATTTCATAGTTTTTCTAATGAGGTGGTTTCGAGACTAGTACCCACACTTGCCATGTGTATTTCACTTGACTGGATCAGATGTTTGTGAGAACTTCTTTAGCAAAGTTGGTGGGATGGTTGGAATAGAAAGGGCGTACAATTTTACTGAGTTACTCCATATTTTTGGGATCCTCAATAGAGTTGTTGAAGAAGAAACAAAAACTCAAGGGCTCCAATTTAATAAATCTCATAAAAATAAGAAAGCATATGGAATAAATTGCATGAACAAACTTTGGTGAACCTTGATGTATTATCACTATGATTCAATATCTATGGGTGATAATATCATAAAATCTCTCAAAAAGGGATTGGAGGATGCACAATACATTTTAGGAATTTTTGCATGCTGAACCAAAGAATAACACATAATATTCATGCTAGAATAAACCATGAATTGAATATCAGAATTATCAATCATTTAAATTTATTGATGAAGTAACTGATGATTCTCCTATAGATCACTCTACCGCTATATTCCATTCTTCATCTTCAATGGTACTTGATATTATTGATTTGTATACAATGGAAAGTGAATGGAGACATAATTTGGATGATATTTTAGATTATATTGATTCAAGAATGTTAGCACAATTATTAAACCATTGGTAAAGCTTGATGGTAAGGACATGTACAAATCTTTTTGGTAAGCCAATTGAATGGTAATATGACATTATCCAAAGATAAGTTAACTAAAGTGAGAAATGGAATATACTTTAGACGAGATGAGAGGGAACCAAAAATAGTGTTTCGATTAATTTTGGAATTGGATCAGATTGTGGGGTGTTGTTTGAAAGTGATTCAATACATGAATTTGAATGTGCTACAAGAAAAGGTGTTTCTCATATATAAAAGTATGGTGTTTCTTTTTGGACTTGGAACATTTGAATGGTTCAAAGAATGCGAAGAAGGATTTTTACAAGGTGTTTAATTACCATCACGACATTGATCTTTAGGATAGGCGAAAAAATGTTGAGCTTCAGCTTTGTTGGTATAATAGAACAAATGGGAAATGTTCATACAAATATGATTCCATACACCATATTTTTTAAACAACTTAAGTCTAATATAAACGATACATATAAATTATAAGAAAGAGATCATAAAATATTTGAAAATTTTGTAAAAACCTAGAAAAGGTGAGGTTTTAAAAATATTTTATTTTCATTCATTTTTTACTCTATCATCACTTTATATATATATATATCATGACACTAATTTAGTAGTTACGGATTAAGGGGGCATTGAATAGTTTGAATGGTAATGATCATGGGTAATTAGATAGTATCCATTAACATCTATCATTTATTTTTCAACAAGAATTGAGTTATAGTCTTCATGAGTAGGGCACCTTAATTCTAGAGGTTACTTTTTATTTTCTATAGATGGTCTATAATTAGAATTAACTGTTGGTTGACACATACTTTGTTTCATACACTTACACAATATATAAAAATAACACAACGAACAATATTTCCCTTGTATTTAATTTATCTAAAGCCTCCTAGTCTTATGTATTTCATATTTTTGAAGTGTAACAACATGCACCTTGTAGTGCCTACTTCTCTTCGACACCTTTTTGTTATTGATTTTGATACTGGATTATACTTATGGATATTATTGTAGCTTTTTTATTTAGCATGATGTTAGATGTTAGAGATACTAGACTGTTGTTGATTTCAATTCATATATGATGTGTTTGGATCATTAGAGACATTTTGATATTGATGATGATATGTTATTGACATGGTTATATATATTTCTAACATGCGATATTTTCGTCACACTGAGTAGGCCTTGATAATTGAACTAATGTTGTGATCATTTTGACATGGATGAAATGTAGAATAGAGATGTTGTTAGAAATTGTAAATGATATCGTAATTGCCTAGATGATGATTTGATGCATATATAGATGATTGTGGATTTATATTACACATTTTATTTTAGATGTTTTAATGCGGCCATGAGGCTGAAGGAGGTGTTATGTGTTTTACAGGTAAATATATTCACAACAAACATCGGGGGGATTGAGACCAACCACATTGGAATTCTAGGTGAATTCAACAAGGGTCACCATGGCAACATGTATTTGTGTGTGTGTTTGAATTATTGTTAGGGGGAAATTGTGACCAAGGGGTTATGTGTTGTCTTTTATTTAGTTTTCCTTTAATTGATGTTAGTATGTGATTTTAGTGATGTAATTCATTGTAGTAATTATTTGGAATTTGGTGTATGTATTTTCCCCTTTTATTATTAATGGGTTGTAGTGTCTTAATTAAAGCTAATTTAATCTTGTCCTAAACTAATTATAGATGTGACCAAAAGAATTTCATTTATTAGACTAGATTTCTCTTGGATTTTGTGTTGTATGTTGAGTGCTTGGGATCTTGAGTGTTGTACACTCTACCCCTTCATGGAAATTCGAATTTGGCCTTAAGGGCCAATTTTGAAACTTGTGGGACAAGTCAAACTTTTCCCACACCTCTTAAATTGCTATGCCAACCCTACCTATGGGTTGGGGGTCAAAAATAGACCCCATTAGGTGTTTTGGGAAGATAAAAAGGTAAAATGTTTATTGCACTTTATTTCTTGTAATTAATTTTGTCCTTAGGGGGTGTGGGCTTGGTTTGTGTGTGTAAGTAACTTGTCATTCCTCTCACCCAGCAATTTATGGTGCATTGGAGTTGAGGTTTGACTTGTGAGGTGGAGTTGAAGATGAGTGATGTGGCATCCTACATGGAGCCACCTCACCCTCCCTCCCTTTTCTATTTATTGAAGTTATTTTTCTTGTTTGGGGTTACTTCATTATTTTTGCTCTTGCATTTTTGGGAGTTAGAGGATTTTGGAGAGCTTGTGGTCTTTGTTGGAGCTTGTTGGTGATTGCTTTGGTTTGAAGGAGCTTGGAGATTGACTCTTGGAACAAGCTCTACTATGGAAAGGTAGGAGCTTTACTCTTGCTTATGTTTTCCTTTATTTGTGTATATGTGCTTATTATTTTGAGTGTTTTGGAATGCTTGTTGGGTGCTTGGGTAGATTTCCTAAGTGTGGTGTAGGAGGGGACTATGGGGAGAATTCATGTATGGAGGCATAAGAGTTATTTCTTGTTTTGGAGGGAGTTTAGGTTGGGTGCCCCACCTTGGACAAGGAATGCTTGCATTTCTTACTTGTTCTTGCATGAGGGAGGCATAAGAGAATGAGGGAGGCATAAGAGTATGTAGGGGATGTGAGATATGCATTGGAGGTTTTAAGGTGGGAACCCATTTCCCATTGGGAGGCATAAGTGGCCTCCCCATAGGTTCTTGCTCCTTTGGCTTTCATTTTTAAGCCTTGTTTATTTTGGTTGCTTTTCCTTCTTGTGTAGGAGTTGAGTTGAATGTGCATTTGGAATGGTTGTATAATATTTGGTGTTGTGTTGTGGAAGCTTGTTGTTTCCATGTGTTGGAATCACCTCTCATTGTAATGTGGTTGGGGCTCGGGGGCCAATGAGGAGGATGGCTTCTCCTCCTCATTGGATATTTTGGTTGGGTGGAGAGTGTTGCCTCTCCCCCATTTTGTTGTGGATCAAGAAAATCATGAAGGAGCTCTCTTGTTGGTGTTGTGAAGCTTGGAGCTTATGTTGGAGTCCCTAAGAAATTCCTTCTTGTGAGAAGCCTTTTTGTTTTCCCACTCAAGGTGGAAGATTGTAATATTGCATTTTGTTTTAAAGGAATTGTTGTATTATAAGTTGTAATATTATTTGAAGAAGTTCATTGAAGAGTTGTAAAATATTTCTTCTTCTTAGATTGTAGTATGGAAAGAAAAGAATCAAAATGGAAATCTTGTATAAAAATTTAGTTGGAAGTTGTATTGTGAGAAAGAGAGTTTACTTTCATTATGAAGTTTATTATTGTAAATGAGAAAGAAGAAATATAGAAATTGTAAGATGTAAAAATGTGTGCATAGTAAATTTGAATGAATAAAAAAGTTGATTTTAGATATTTTGAATATATAAGTTGTAGTGAAAAATGGAAGAAGGCAAAAAATTTGAAGTGTATGGTTATTTTGATATGTTGCTTTTGTAGGAAGAAAATAACAATGTAGAAGTAGATATAAATCCTTTATTTTTACTCTTGGAATTCAAAAAAATTAGTTGAACAAAATGGAATAGATCTTGTAGTTGTTATTGCTTATTGGATTAAAAAATGCTTTAAATGAGTAATTTTAACTAAGAAATGAACAAATGGAACTAAACCTTACAACTGAAACCTTAGGTGCATAAAAATCAAGTTCAGAATGTATTTTAGAACATTATAGTAACTTTTGTTTTTGAGAAAATCTCATATTTAAGGTTCTATTTTTAAGAAACAAGATTGCCGCCACATGCGAGTGGCGGTCTCGTAACCGCCACTCAGGAAAGGTGGTGGTCTTAAAACCACCTCTTTGTAAGGTGGCGGTTCATGGTTTGTCACTCAGGTAGGGTGGCAGTCCCAGGACCGCCGGCCTCGCTCTGGCGCCCGCCTGTCACTCATGGAAGAACTTCTCGGATTCATGCCTGCGTAATTGTTAACTGGTATATACTAAATTTTAAGCTCTAAATTTAAATAAGAAACTACCAAAAATCAAATAATGCTCACATCTTATTGTATAAAAACAACTAAACCTACCAATGGTAATTAAACATATCTCTTTTTCATTTATATTAATGGGGGTAGGATTTGCCCCAAATAGAGAACCCCAAATACAAATGGCTTTCAAACAAACCAGATTGGTGAAAGAAACCCCCAATCCTTGAATGAAAGTAATAACAACAATAAAAATACAATCTAAACTAATCTAAGCTTGATCTCCTTGTAGACTCCTCCATAGTTCTTCCTCTCTTGCTCCCATGGCTTCCTTCTCTCCAACCTATAATTTTAACAAAAGAGAATAGACCAAATGAGGAGAATAGGGTAAGAAGAGGTTTTAATAAGAATGCTTAAGGATTTTTAGGGTTAGTTTGGAACCCTAGGATCTAGTGGTCAAGATTGGTTTGATCTAAGGGTGGAGGATCAATCCTACATTTGTTTGGTAGGAATGACTTTTACTAAATGTTTTAAATAAACTTAATAGTATGTGTAGATGGGTGAATGGGGCCATTTAATTTCCTTAGGGTGTAAAGTCATTGTTATTTCTTAGTTTTCCTTAGGAAATTAATGTGAAGAACTTTGAAACCAATAGGATAATGAATTTAAAATAACTAAGTAGTGTGGTTAACCTTTCGGTTTGAATATTATTAAAGGGGAGTAAACCACTTAACCAAGTAATGTAAATTAGGGCACCTCACTAAGTGATTTTAATTAATTGACCTTAGAACTAAATTAAGAACTTTTAATCATTTAAGTTAGACCTGGTTCATCCCTTGTAAATCAAAGACTGTTTGTGAAAATTAATTTAATGAGCACTAGGGGTTAACACCATAGTAACCTCTTAACTTCAAAAAAAAACATTAGTCGCAATTTTTGGGTTAAGTGTTAGGTTTTAACATGTTCATAGAACGTCGTTTTAGCGGGTGTTACACTAATTTAGTAGTTACGGATTCTGGGGCATTAAATAGTTTGAATGGTAATGATTATGCGTCATTATATGGTATCCAATAACATATATCATTTATTTTTCAACAAGCATTGAGTTGTAGTCTTCATGAGTAGGGCACCTTAATTCTAGAGGTTACTTTTTATTTTCTATATATGGTCTATAATTAGAATTAACTGTTGGTTGACACACACTTTGTTTCATACACTTAGACAATATATAAAAATAACACAAAGAACAATATTTCCCTTGTATTTAATTTATCTAAAGCCTCTTAGTCTTATGTATTTCATATTTTTGAAGTGTAACAACATGCACCTACCAAGATGTTAGTACTTGGTGTTTTCTTTCCTTCCTATATAATTGCTTTTAGAGTGGTGTTGGTACCCAAATTGATTCTCCTTAAAAGTCTGAGCAGCATCACAGGTTTAGCAAGAAGCTTAGAGATAGATAGATCATAATGAGTCATTTTGTAGCCAGGGATGGAATCTAACTGGCCCTTTGTCACTCAAATGTGGAGAAATGGATAGCACCCATAAGAGGATTTGATCTATCCTCACTACTTTATGGTTGTGCCTTTCAACCAAGGTGGGAGAAACCTTTTTGTAACTTTGTTGTTTGTGAAGGAGATGGAGATGTTCTTCCTTGTGAAATTTATAAGAAGACCTTGAAGAAAATATGATCAATGCAACAAAACCTAACTCTCACGAGTTGTCACTCTAGATAATGGAGATATTTTCTAAGCAAGGTGCAGGCCACTAAAGACAATGAAAACTGATTGTTTTTGCATGTTTTGGTAGTAAACATTTTGCATTTGTATACACACATGACAAACAGGGGTAGTATGGGTATGATTAATTGTTTTTGAATGAATTTGGTGGGAGGTGAAGTAGGATAAATTTGATTATACCAGACCTTTGGAGGGACTTTACAATAAAGAGCAAATTTACAACAAAAAGCTTCAGAACAATCAAGACGTTCCTTCAACTAGAAGGTGTGCTTCAATGGAGGCCCAAATCAACACATTTTCACATAATCTTTAAGACCCTAACACGAAGGCTCAAATTATAGGACCCAATTAAACACTATAGTTTCTGATTTACCATGCCTAAGGTACACCCAAATAATTACATACAATCCTTATCAACAAATGACAGTGAGTTGATTTTAAATTTGTTTGTCTCATCTAAGATGAAGGCTCTTCTTGAAATGAAATTGCAGATACCATTAAACTATCACAGGGATGAGATCCTCTATGATTTCACAAAAAATTTAGTATAAGATTGCAATAAGAACGAATAAAACTATTTGCATACATTAAAAAGCGAAACAGATACTAATTGTTTAGAGTCAACACAGAATAACTCAAATTTAATTAAACTTATCAGCAGGGAAAGTTTCTAGAACAGTCTCAAATCTTTTCAACGGTTGTACACTCGCAACCACCTTGACACGATCAAGTTTAACACAAAACAGATATACGATTTCTCAAACAGTCCCTCGTAAAAATGGGCTCTATCAAGCTTTCTCTTAGGAAATCGCCAGCTCCTAACACTCTAGCATTCCAACCTCTAACCTCCAACCTCTTCCATGGAAAAAATCAAGCCATTTATAACATTTTGCAACAAAGTCTTCCCCCAAAACCGAGAGACATTGAGTGCACCGGTGCTCGCTATGATCTCGGCCGTGATTCCCATAATCGGATCTATAAAAGTTGTCGAGTCCTCGGGCGGATCTCTTGAGCCTCTCCTACATTCAACTCCCTCTCTTGGTAGATCACTCTTCCTTTTACTCGCTAACCACTTCCGCCCCTAATCTTTCAAATCTAGTTCCTTGCGTGCTCGGAAAAAGAAAATGGAAGATCGATTTGAGCCTGTAAATCGAGATCTCGTCTTAATGGTAAAATACATCCCCAAATTTTCCTCATCAAACTCGGATATCAACAGCTTCTTTCATGTCCCAAGGAAAGAAAAATCGAGTGAATACGACAGTGATTGCATATTAATGGTGAGAGACATTTTTTCGAGACCTTCCCCACAAACCAGCCTCCAAATTAATGCTCCTCTTCATTTGGTATGCAGAGACTCCAAAAATGATAAAAACCATAAGAATACACATCCCTAGGAGCTCTAGAGTGAAAATGGCAAAAAAATCGAGATACACATGCACGATGTCTTGATTTCTATTTTGAATTTGGACCGTCCACATGGGAGATCCAATTTTAGAGCGGGCCTGCGGGTTCCCCTTTTCCTTTTACATCTTTTGGAAAAATGAAAAAAATCACATTTTTCTCCGCACCTCCGCCATTGAGAAATGAGCCTGACACGTGTCCTAAGGTGGGTCCCAAAGGAACCATAGCCAAATTATGCTATTTCACTTCTTTTTTGGAAAAGGGAAAATTTTTGAAATTTTTCCCGTAACTCCGCCCTTCCACTTCTAGTCTCTAACATGGATCCCAGCGGAACCACACTCCCTTTTTTACATTTAACTCCTTTCTCCATAAAAGGAAAATTTTCCAATTCTCCCTGAAGGTTCGCACCTCCACCGTTGACCGAGGTAAAATTTTGACTATTCTCTCACGGGTCTCATGGTGTAATGTCCCTATTTTTGAAGACATTTAGCCTATCATTTCCCGTGGGCTTTAGGGATGTTGCGAGGTGAAAATTATATTAAATAATTTTATAATATTGCACTGAGAGGATTTTTATCATTTGACATTATAAAGCAATATTTATTTAATTATTTAATATTTAATGGAGCAAGTAATTATTTAATTAAATTCCCAAAATGCAAATTAAAAAGGGGAATTAATTAAATAATATTTAGGTGGCTTTTAAATATTAAAATCACCCTTTTAAAAAGGGACGCCACACGTAGGGAAAATAAACCGCTTTTATTTAATAATTTCCCTCTCCTAGGGATTTGAATTTTGTGCCTCCTTACTTATAAAAGGAGTGTTAGGATCATTATTATGAGTATTTTATGGTGATATTTATTTTATGATCCATGCTTGGAGTTGGGATGTATGCCCTAGTTCTTGCATTGTGCTCTCTCATTGTAAGCTTCATTTGGATCCATTGTTGAAGATATTGAAGATTTATTGTTCTCTTCATTGTGATCTCTTGTGTTGGTATTGGTGCATTTATTTGGATGATAAATCTATATTTTTGTGAAGGGTTTGAAGTACTTTTATGACTATTATTGCTGCTGCAATTTATTTAGCCATAGCAACTGGTATTGGGGTTTGATCTTTCATATTTTGAAGTTATTTATGCTAGATCTATTTGTTGTTGTGTCTAATCAATTATTTCAGATCAAGGGTTGATTGTTTAAGGGTTTTTGAAGGGTTTTATGAGCTGGAAATTATTTAATTAATTTTCCCTAACCCTAGCGACTGGTTTTCAGATTTCAGAGGCAGATTTGAGTGGGTTTCAGTGGGATAAAAATTCAGTTTGTTAGTTCATTGGAAAGATCTTTATTTCTACTTTATTCTGCAATTTATTTCATGCAAAAACTCTAAGTATTGAAGGAGTTATGAATTTTAGAAGATTTCAGCTTGTCTGCAAGCTTTCTGGTTCTTATAAATTAATATTTATTTCAGATCTGCAATTTTGGGGTCAGATTAATATTGGTTTTGGTTGTAGAAATTAGGAGAGATAAGGAGAAAGCAATTTCATAATTTTTGGAGGAGATTTGGTGCCCTAAAAGTGCTGGGCGACCTACTTTTTAGGTCAAAATTAGGGTTTCATGTTGGCTATGCAAAATTTGGTTTTGGGATATTGTTCTTCATATTTTTGTGACCCAAAATCCAAAGTTTGAAGATTTTTGCTTGGACGGTTAAGCGGGAATTAATTTTTGAAAATTGCAGCAGTCAGGGTTTGAATATTAATTGTTTTCAGCTATGTATGATCAGATTTGTATTAATTTCTAACTTGTCCTAAAAGGGGATATTACAGTGGTATCGGAGAAACTTTTCTTTTCTCCTTGTGGGTTTGTTTGCAGAGTGAATCATGGAGCTTGCTAGTGTCGGAGGTTTGAGGACCAAGCTCTATAAGCTTGGAAAAATGCTCAAGGGTCCCTCACTTGAGAAGAGCATATTGATCTACACTTTGGAAAATGTGGTAAGTTGTTTGTGTTTGGTTAAACAATCAGATTGTGGCTTGATGATTTCAGTTCTAGATCCTTTGGGGGCACAATTGGTTAGATTTTTGGGACATACAGATCTAGATGTAAGGCTTGTAGTTATCACTTATATAAGTGAAATTATGAGGATTAAGGCTTCGAACCACCCTATAACGATCATATCATGAAGGAAATATTTCATATCATGGTAGATAGTTTTGAGGGTCTTGGTGACACCACAGATGTTCTTTTTGCTAAGAGAGTCACTATTCTAAAAAATATGGCAGACATTAGATCGTGGGTCCTAATGATAGACTTGGAATGTGATGAACTCATTTTTCAAATGTTTGACAATTTCTTTACTTCTATTCATAGGAATCATGCAAAGATATTGGTTTCTTGAATGCAAATTATTATGTCTTCAATTCTGAATGAGAAGGATGATATTTTGATGCCACTTATAACAATTTTATTTTCCTACGTGAGAAAAATGAGAAGTAGGAAGTGTCACCCATAGCAGAAACATTTGCTCAAAGTATAGTAGATCAGTGTTAAGAGAAGTTGAGGCCCTATTTGACTGATGAAGAGCTTGTTGGTCCTGTTGTACATGTGCAAAAAAAACAGTGAAGGAAGAAGATCCATTAGATGAAGAGCAAGGTATAATTTCCTCATTGGTTGAAAGTATTTCCTTGTATTCTAATATTTGCATGCCTAGTGAAGTGACAGAAAAGGGAATCATGAAAGAGGAGCAAAAAGATAATTCAGATCTGCACATGGTAAAGTCAAGTTTGGGGAATGAAGCACCAAAGAAGGATGATGATTTTCAGTTTAAAAAGCTTGCTAATGTAGCCCCTAAGGGTAAGCATTTTGATTTATTATATCCTCATCATATTTTGTCTTCTCCATACCTTGTCACCTATGAATATGATGCTAACAAAAAGGTCAAGGAAAATGGTGCTTTGTTGGATGGAAATTGCAAAAAGAAAGGGGCTGAAATTCTAAGTTATGAAGAGTTTATGGGCAGCATGTATGGAGGAAAAACACATGAGATCATTCCAAGGTATGAAGGGTTGCATACTTCTCCATTTCATCTTGGTCATCTTTATGATATACATTTGAAAATGATTGATAAGGGAAGGGTACACTAGCATCTTCTTGGGAAGCGTGTAGGGAAGAATAAGCATGTGCATAATTTAGTACCCTATGGTTTACCTTGCTAAAAATATGATCCAACAAGGGCAGCCTTTGATTGGATAAGAGTAGTCCATGTATTTCCAGTTATGTCATCATTCCTTGAGAACTTTACTTGCATATATGATGGGTATGTTTCTCCATGGGTGAATCTCCAAGGAAACATTGATAAGATGTCTCATAATTATTCTTTGCTAGACCATACTTGGCATCAATATGACAAACTATATGAAGGTATGAGCTCTTTTGTTTTTGATGATACATTTTTGGCATCTAATGTTTGCATGGAATTGAATGGGCATAAAAAGAAATCAGATTTAGAAGATGGGCTTGTGAAGAGGTATGTTTATGAAGGAAGAACACCATGGGATGCTTATGGTAATTTTCAGTTTGCCGTAATTTTCTCAATAGCAGGCCCCAATGGGAAAATGAATGAGTTTTTCACCTAAGCATGGGTCTTATGAATGTCCCAAGTCATCACCCACCAAGTATGAAGGTTTGTGAGGAAGAAAAAGTGGCTTTGGATGAAGAAAATGGTAAAAGAAAGAGTGTTGTCCCAAACTCAGAAATTCTGAGTTTTGTAGATGATGGGAGCAACCCAAGGTATGATATTATATATTTTATTTCTCCTTCCATATTGAGTTTTTATGGGTATGATTTTGAGCATGATATGGAGATGGATATGGTGTGTCACATGGGGTATAATGGTCACATTCTTGTTGGTACTTTTGCTCCTAACAATTGGGTGCATGATGGAAGAAAAGAAAGAGTGATTATCGCTCTCCCCAAAGAAAGAAGCCATAATAGTAAGCTTGTTGGTCGTATGAAGAAATCATCATTAGAGGACACAAAAGCATGATTGATTCCTATGTCTCTCTTTCTTTCATAAGGGAAAGTCATTTTCACAAAGAAAAGTACAAAGTTCTTTTGTCTATCTATCTATGATAATATTCATACATGCATGCACTATATTTCAGTTTTCTCCTCTTCTTATGAGTATAGAAAAAGGGGAAATTTGGGGTATCTTCTTGCACATATTGCTCCATGTGGAATGAGAATAAAAGGATTTGAGTGTTGCAAGTTCTATGTGGATATAAGGAAATTGTTTCATTTCTTTTGTCAAATGATGCTAACTCCTATCTCTTTAGAAGACTTGAAAGAAGAGTGGATCACATGGACTACACTTGGCATGGTAAAAAGTTCATTTTCAGACTTTGAGCTACAGTTATGTCTTCCATTTTAATGTTTGATTGATGTGCTTCCAAAAGCTATTTGATGGGAATTTTTGGTTGGTGTTGCTTACATTTGGGCTTCAATGAAAAGTTTGGAAAAGGTGAAGGAACATGGTATGAATTCTTCTCAAAGCATTTCATTTTCAGCTATACATGTGGATAATTTTCAGTTGATTATGGTTGAGGATGAAATTTTAGTTATATGGGAGCCACTTGTATTCACTAGATTGATGTTCTTTCATGTTGGGGAAAATATTTTGAAACATGCTAGCTGCTGCCCCATCATTTTTATGATTGACATCACTATGACCAGCCTCCCTATCACATCTATAATTCAGATTTTTGCCATGCATTTGATGATATGGTTGTTGGTGCTTGATTTTGGCTCATGGGTGAATATTTGGGGGTGGAAACCAGCCACTCCAATTCTGATTTTTGGAGATTACAGCAGCACTTGGGGCCACATAACAGAGTTTGGGGGCAGCCCATACACAGAGGAGTTGTACATGCCATGGAGACACATTGGAAAAGTGTTCTTCAACACTTATTTTTCTAATTTGTTTGCTTCATGCGCAGGTTTGAAGAAGAAATTACAGCAGACTACACTCCTAATTTTTAGGAGAATGAAGCTTTCCAAGATATTGTAAATGCTACTTCACTTGAGTGGCATGGGAGCACGACTTTTGGAGTACCACACTTTTGGACACTGACACATGAGCTTGTTGTTGCTTGAGGGCAAGCAATCTTGGAAAGGGAGGACTATAATGTCCCCATTTTTGAAGACCTTTAGCCTATCATTCCCCGTGGGCTTTAAGGATTTTGCAAGGTGAAAATTATATTAAATAATTTTATAATATTTCCTGGAGAGTGATTTTTATCATTTGACATTATAAAGCAATATTTATTTAATTATTTAATATTTAATGGAGCAAGTAATTATTTAATTAAATTCACAAAATGCAAATTAAAAAGGGGAATTAATTAAATAATATTTAGGTGGCTTTTAAATATTAAAATCACCCTTTTAAAAGGAGACGCCACACCTAGGGAAAATAAACTACTTTTATTTAATAATTTCTCTCTCCTAGGGATTTTGAATTTTGTGCCTCCTTGCTTATAAAAGGAGTGTTAGGATCATTATTATGATTATGTTATGGTGATATTTATTTTATGCTCCATGCTTGGAGTTGGGATGTATGCCCTAGTTCTTACATTGAGCTCTCTCATTGTAAGCTTCATTTGGATCCATTATTGAAGATATTGAAGATTTATTGTTCTCTTCATTGTGATCTCTTGTGTTGGTATTGGCACATTTATTTGGATGATAAATTTGTATTTTTGTGAAGGGTTTGAAGTACTTTTATGACTATTATTGGTGCTACAATTTATTTAGCCATAACAACTGGTATTGGGGTTTGATCTTTCATATTTTGAAGTTATTTATGCTAGATCTATTTGTTGCTGTGTCTAATCAATTATTTCAGATCAAGGGTTGATTGTTTAAGGGTTTTAGGAAGGGTGAGCTGGAAATTATTTAATTAATTTTCCCTAACCCTAGTACTTAGGTTTTCATATTTCAGAGGTAGATTTGAGTGGGTTTCAGTGGGATAAAAATTCATTTTTTAGTTCATTGGAAAGGTCTTTATTTCTACTTTATTCTGTAATTTATTTCATGCAAAAACTCTAAGTATTGAAGGAGTTATGAATTTTAGAAGATTTTAGTGTCTGCTGAGCTTTCGATTCTTATAAATTAATATTTATTTAAGAACTGCAGTTTTGGGGTCGATTAATATTGGTTTTGGTTGTAGAAATTAGGAGAGATAAGGAGAAACCAATTTCATAATTTTTGGAGGAGATTTGGTGCCTTAAAAGCTTTGGGTGACCTACTTTTTAGGTCAAAATTAGGGTTTCATGTTAGTTGTGCAAGATCCGGTTTTGGGATATTGTTCTTCATATTTTTGTGACCCAAAATCCAAAGTTTGAAGATTTTTTCTTGAACGGTTAAAAAGGAATCAATTTTTGAAAATTGCAATAGTCGGGTTTGAATATTAATTATTTTCACCTGTGTATGATTGGATTTGTATTAATTTCTAACTTGTCCTAAAAGGGGATATTACAGTGGGTCATTTTGATGTTTTAATCCTTCTAGTAATAAGAGGCAAAAAATCTAACTTGCCTCCGATGGTCCACTTCCCCGCCCCTCTAACTTTTCAAGTTGTCACACGTCACAATGGCGCATCTTGAGATGGTCCCCAAAATTTGAGACCTTGAAAGAGCGCAGGCTCACCACGTGTCCTAGCCTAGCAAGATTTGTTTAAAGGTTTAAAGCTTTGTGGAAGGTGCCATGTGTCAGGCTCTGAGGCAGTCTCCTTTGGCAGTTGAAAATTCCAAGAAAAATGCAAAGTGAACAGAGGCCTCTAAGTGTCCTCCTGGCACTATTTCAAAATGGTACCCAAAGTGGAGACCCTGAATGAGCACGGGCTTGCCACGTGTCTCTATTCTGCCAAACTGTACCAGCTGCATAAAAATTTGTCTAAGTCTGGGAAAAGCAGTGGAAACCTCCACGTGTCCTCCCGGCGCAACTTCAAGGCCAAACCAAAAAGTGAACCTTCAAATGAGTGTCGTTCTTCCACGTAGACCGGTTTTCAAGTTGAGGTGATTTATAAAATTATGAAGTACCCCGCTAAGCCGCATCCAACCAAAAGAGGCCACGTTTCCCATTGATGCAAGGATGTAAATTTGACCAGGAGAAACGCCCGTCAAACCGTAAAATGCAGAAAAATGACCACATGATCCTGGAGATGAAATTTTCTCCAAGGACAGAGAATTCAGAAGCATTACAAAGCTCAAATACATTTCTTTAAGCCACATCCATTCATTTTTCTCAAGTATTTAGGGAAAAATGACAAGGACAACAAATCCCGACTATGGAAAATGGAAAAAATGGGAGAGCCTCGAGTTTTTACACCCAAATACAGACCTTTTCAAATGAACAGGGAATGAGGAAACGATTTTGGTTTTATACATGATCTTTGGTCCAAGAAAGGACTGATCACGAAACAAAAAGGAAAGCAGGGACCTCTCAGGCACAACACGGGGACATAATTTATGGTAGGGGCCGTAAATTGATAAATTTTTCAATGGAAAAATGGCACGATACTATTTTGAGCACCAACATTGGCTCCGACTCGGGGATGGGCACTCCCTGTGAGTGCCACAAGAACAAAGGTAGACCAAGTGCCAAAAATATCCATTGGGAAAAGGAGTCAGCTTGCAGAGCAGAGAAACAGAGCCATCTCCCAAAAATGAATAGAGAAACCAACAAAAACAGGTCACCAAGGACCAGAACGAGCAAAAACACAAAAACAGAAACAAACCAACAAACTATACATTGTACAGATGATGCTCATCTTGATTACCTTGGGAATCAATTCAAGAAATGCTTCAAATGCCTGCCATTAATAGGTATTTAAGTAATTCCCCATCCGAGTCCTTCAGGAAGAAGGTATGTTCACCAATTCTATATTCAATGGAGTAAGGGCCCATCCATAGAGCGTCAAATTTGTCATGTTTGCCCTTATCCTCACACCTGCTATCCCATAGTAGCACAAGATCCCCAACATTGAAAGCTCTGGGATTGACCTTCTTTTCGAACAACTTCTTCATCTTCTCTCTGAACTTTATATTCCTTTGGTGTGATTCCCTCCTTTCTTCATCAAGTTCAACAATCTGGTTAATGTGGGCATCATATGGACCTACTTCTTGATCTTCCAGTTGTTGCATGAACTGATATGAGGATAAATGCATATGTAAGGGCAGCAAGGCCTGGGTTCCATACACCAACTCAAATGGACTCTTTCCAAAGAGCCCTTTTAACATGATAATTCGGTCAGCCCAAAAAGTAAATTTCAACTACTCACCCCATTTTCTCTTGTTAAGCTCCAAGGATCTTCTTATAATCTTCAGCAAATTTTTATTACTAGACTCATCTTGTCCATTTCCTTGGGGATTATAATTAGAAGCATCTATGTCAAATTTATCCCATATTCTCTAAACATTTCCACCGGGGTTTAGCTCTGAAACTCATGTCATTATCAAGAACAACTTTGATTGGCACCCCAAACTGCGGATGATGCGGTTCATTATGAAGTCCTTGACAATTTGGTGTGTTTCCCTTTTGGTGGGGATTACCTCTACCCACTTGGTGAAGAAATCTATGGCTACAAGAAATCCACTTATGGCCAAAGCACTTGAAGGGCCTAAAATCTCACCAATAAAATCCGTTCCCCATTGCTTGAATGGAGCTTCAATTGATACAGGCTGTAAAGGAAGGGATCCTGAAGCTTTCAATCTTTCAGAGAAGAGCTGGCAACTCTCACATCTCCTAACCAAAAGTGTTGCATCCTGAAAAGAGTTGGCCACCAATAACCAACCCTTAGGATCTTGTGTGTTGTGACCCTTCCAAAGAAAATGCCCCCCACAAACTCCTCCATGGAGATCAGTAATTATCTTGGGGCTTCATCTTCAGTAATGCACCTTAAGAGGACTCCCTCAGGGTTCTTCCAAGCTAACCCATAATCAATAATGACATATTTTTGGGAAGCCAACTTAAGGGCCCTTTTCTAGTTCTTACTCAAATACTCAGGGAAATATAAATGTCTAAGATAGAAAATCACATCCTTGTACCACTCAGAACTCATTAGTTTCTCAAAGACATCTACCCTTCCTTCTCCTACCTCATTCACCTCAACAGTTTGCAAGTTTCTCTCAGCCATAAGCTTAGCCAAGCCCAAACCTCTCACCAACTTCATGGTTTGGATATCCATATCATATTCTTGCAACTTGTTCACCCACCTGCACCTTTTGCTTGAGACTTCCATCTCTGATAAGATGTCTTTCACCATGGTGTGGGGAACATAAGCAACAATATTAGAACTCAAAATGTAAGGCCTGAAAACCTTTGTTTCTTTTACCAAGGAAAATGCTTGTTTCTCCATAATAGTGTATTTCAGCTCACCCCCTGCAATTCCTTACTAAAAAGGAAATTGGCCTCTCAAATTTCCCTTCATCATCCTTCTACAACAGAAAGATGCAATGGTTTTCTCGAAGAAAAAGAGAATAGTTGAAAGGGATTCGATAGTCCGGAGTTGCTAGAACATGTGCATTCTTTAATGCCTCTTTAATCCCATTGAAATCTTGAATGGCATCCTCCTCCCACTTGATGACCTAGTCCTTCTTTAACATGGAGGTGATTGGAATGGTCAACTCAACAAAGTTTGAGATAAATATTCGATCAATTTTATCTCCCAAAGAAGGATCGGATTCCTTTCTTGGTTCTTGGAATTGGGACCTTCTTGATGGCTTTTACCCTTTCTGATCAATCATCACTCCTTCTTATGACACAATGTGACCAAGCAATGTTGCCTTCGCACTCCAAAATGGCACTACTTTGGATTGAGTGAAATGCCATGCTCTCTACATCTTATTAACATCTTTTCCAAGTGCAGCAAGTGATCACCTCGCTTTCTAGAGAACACAAATCACATCATCTTGGTAAACAGCAATAAAATCATTGATGTAACCGACAAAAGCAACACCTATTGCTCTTTGAAAGGTTGCTCTAGCATTCATCGGACCAAAGGGCATCCCGACATACACATAATTCCCCAAGGAGTGGTAAAGGTTGTCTTAATTCTCTATGATTCCTTCACCACAACTTGGTTGTAATCGAGAAACCATCTAGGGTAGAAAGTAGCTTAGAACCGATTCCTAGCTGCAACATGTTTTTCATGTTTGGTAAAGGATAATTATCCTTCATTGACGCTTTTTTCAAATTTCTGAAATCCACACACAGCTTGATGTCACCATTCTTCTTTCTAATGGTACTAGGTTTTACAACCCAAGAATAATACCTTGTGGGCTGAATAATCCCTCAACTTCTTCAGTTCCACTTTCATCTTAAGAGATAAGAGTGTATTGATTGGCCTTTGTTTCTACCTGAATGGTTTTTCATTGGACTCCAAGGGAATCTCATGTTGAAACAAATCCTCTCTGTATGCCTTCAGCTCAGAATAAGTCCAAGCCATGCAGTCTTGATACCTTTTCAGCAATTGGATGTAGGACTGCTTCTCCTCCTTGCTGAGATTGCTTCCTAACCAGATCTTCCTTGGTTTTTCCTTTTTGCCAAGGTCATGCTCCTCAATATCCCTTGAGGCTTCTATGCTTCTATTAATAATGCAATCAACATTATCAAAGTTAGACTCAAGAGCAACCAGCCCTCTAGGAATGGTATTAGTCTTTAGTTGGATAATGTCTTTGCCAAACAAGGTTTCTTTACCCTCTACTACGCACACCATTGGCTCCCAATCAATATTTTGATGACCAAACTCTCCTTTATTCTACAAAAATCTTTTGACCTGAGCATCATCATCAAAAACATGTCAATGCTTAATGTTGTTGGGTACAGATGGCCTTGTTAGCACCTCAACATCATATTCACAATATGGGGACACTACATAATTATCAAACCAATACCCCAACACAACAAGTCTGTCTGCCAAATCATTGAACTTCCTATCATGATGCACAATGTTGAATGAATCAAACATCTCAATGATATCCCAAACTACATACTTATATTGTTTCATTTGCTGATTTTTTGTGGCATACAGTTTTCTGACTTACCTAAAAATTAATTATGAATCTCCTTTAACAATGATGTCTTTAACACCATATTTCCACGCAATACTCAGACCTAACAACAGTGCCTCATACTCAGCAATGTTATTAGTACACTCAAATTTGAGCTTGAAGGAAAAGACAAACTTTTCCTATCCTGGAGAGATTAGAACAACACTAGCACCATTTCCAAACTTGGAGAAAGCTCCATCAAACAATAAAGTCCAAGGAGAGCCTTCCTGCTCAAGACACTTGCATTCTTCAATCTTGTGCTCTTTTCCATCAGCAAATCCTACAAATTTATCAGCATCAATACTTGTGTATAATATCTCATAGGATGCATTATTGGGATCCTCAATAAGGTGCAACATCTTCTTTTCCCCATACAACTTGACAAGGCTGCCCTCAATTGGGATGGTGGCATAGGACATATCCATTTGAACACTCCCACCAACACTTGCAACCCACTTTCTAGATAACAACATACCCCACTTGGCTGGGTAGTCAACAATAACTACATCAAGTTTCAAATTCCTTCCTGGATAGGCTGCAAGTTGCACCACTAGACCCTTCACACACCCCACCACTGACACCTCTCTAGAATCCGTAGCGGTGCACTTCTCATATGCAGCAGATTACTTTGATAGTTAGTTCATTCATAACTTCCAAAGGCACAACATTGCATGATGCCCCGACTCAAACATACAATTGTGCAGCAATCTATCCTTAATGATCATGGTAATGAAGAATGGATTCACATTCAAATGAGAATCTACCAAGGATTTTTCCAAATAAACCTCAAGTGGTTCATCTATCTCTTCGATCTGGTGGTGCCTCTAATTCTTCAATGACCGATAGAGTCTCCAAAATGTTTATATTTTTTCCCGGGCGGTATTCTCCTCTTTCAACCCCAAATACTCAAGATCCCTCTTCTTGTGCTCAGGGAATCCTAAGCAATTCAACAATTGGACCGTGATCTTGATCGACTCAAGACTTGGGCAATATCATAAGGGACCAGGAGACTTTGGCAAGGAAGCATTGAAAGGAAGGTTGACACACTCATTAGATGGCACAGGATTTTTGAAAACTTGGGCATGACACGGGGTATGATTTTTGTTTGGGATAAGCGAGCCCTTGGCAAATGCATCTTTCTTACGAGTCTCTTTAGGAACATTTAAAAGCAATGGATTTTTGGCTTGGCATGAGGCCTGTCCCTTTGACAACTCTACTTCTTGTGTTGTGTTCCTTTTCTTGAGCCACAAAAACAATCATCAACAACTACTGTCCTCCTCATATGGGATGCCTCCATCATACTTCTTTATCATTAAAACCCTTAAATATTCAAAGTCATTATTGGGTAATTCAAAAGCTTGTATAGTATCTACTTCTAAAGTATGAGAGGAACGAAGAAAAGGTACCCAGTGAATGCAATCCCAAAAATCAATAGTAGTTCTAGCACTTATCACTTGATTCAAGTTACCCCTTGTTGTAAACTTGTGGAGCAACCCATCATGCGAGACATCATCATCATCATCATCATAAGCTTCTTCTTCTTCTTCTTCTTGATATTCCTCACATGGAGCATGGGGCATGAAACGTCTGTCACACCAATCAATGACATATGTCTCCTCCACAACGGAAACTTTGGCAACCAAAGGATCAGGTACCATTTTGTTATCCCTAGCTTGGGACTATCTATTTCCAAATCCAACAAGTCCCTTGCCTCTATCATCAGATCTTTGGTGATTTGTGAACCTGTCTTGGCCTTGTTGCTTGTGTTGACCTTGTGAGCTCTACCCAATCCCCTTTTCTACCCGGGCTAGTTTGTATGATATTTCTTTGACCCCTACCAAAGTTTTCACAACTTCCTCCAAATCAGTAGCCTTGCTTGTCTAAGGTTTTTATGGGTTAATTATTTTTACACCCTCCCTTTTTGGAGGCTTTCCAATTGCCTTGATGTTATTCTCAATTTGCAGGGCCATGGTGAATACCTATCTCATATTAGTAGGGTTTTTGTCCCTCAAGTTGCAAGTAGCCTTTTTATCAAATGCATCTGAATATTTGATCAAACATGATTCATCACATGGCCTTATCCTAACAGGAAATCTCCTCAAGGTCTTATTAAACCTTGTGTTGAAATCATGTACTAACTCATTAGGATTCTTCTTGATATTTTCAAATTCTAATAGAAGAAACCTAGGGTCAGTTCTATCACCATACTATAGTCTAGATGCATTGTTCATCTTTGTCCATGAATCAATAGAATTATCTCAGCAAAGTTTTATGCCAGTCCTTGCATCCTCTTCCAAAGTATGGATAAATAACTTGATATATACATCTTCATGTTCAATCTCAAAATATTCCATCATATTGATAAAAATCTTTAAATGTTGATCACCAATTATAGCATTGTTTCCTTGGAACTTTGGTAATCTACTTCTTACATCCTGGGAACTGCGTTTGGATAGCCAATTATCCCTACAAAATTTATAGGACCAAAGGTGTTTAAAACAAAAGGAGGTCTAGGTGGGGGCAAGGCCATGTTGTTGTGAGGAGGTGACCCTAGAGGGGAGACAAATTGATAAGGGACAGAGGGTCTTTGAAACACAGGAGTATAACTTCCAAAATGGATATCCCCTAAAGGCCTTGTTTCTTGGAAATCCCTATCAACTTTTGAAAAGATAGGAGCAGAATGAGAAGCAAACTTTTCAAAATCAAATGAAGGCCCCTCTCCAGATGGAGAATTTAATTCCACAAAAATACTACATGATTCAGAATCACTTGAATAGCAGTCTTCAATGATAGGCCGGTCACTTTCATTAATGGAGATCCCTTTTCTTGTCTCACTGATATCCAACAACTCTCCAGGATTTTCTTCCTTCGACTTTTTTTCCTAGCTCTGGAAATATTTTCCTAGCGGGATCTCTAAAAGAGAGAGATCTTCTTCCTTCCAACTTTGCAAAGTTTAGTAAAAAAACTCACTTGACGGAGGTTAAGAAACGGGTATTCATCAAGAAACAAATCAACAGGAGTCGCAACTAAGGATTTCCACCTTAGTTGTGCAAATGCACTAAAATATGATCTCACAAATGTCTCACAATACTAGCAACCGGAAATGGAAAGATCTGACTCTTCTTTACTTATATTTATCAATGAAACTTAGTGTAATAACTGTAGAAAATGGAAATATTGCACAAAGCATTTGTAACTTTGAAAATTCTTACAGGTCTAAACACAGGATGATGCCTGAAAATATGTATTAGCACTTTGAGCATACAAGAAGTGTTTACCAAGGTCTGAATATGAACTGCAATCACTATGTCTCCGTGAATGGCACCGATGAGGTGTTGGTACCCAAATTACTTCTCCTTCAAAGTCTGAGCAACATCACAGGTTTAGTAGGAAGCTTAGAGATAGATAGATCATAATGAGTCATTTTGTAGCTAGGGATGGAATCTAACTGGCCCTTTGTCACTCGGATATGGGAGAGCACCCATAAGAGGATTTGATCTATCCTCACTACTTTATGGTTGTGCCTTTCAACCAAGGTGAGATAACCCTTTTGTAGCTTGTTGTTTGTGGAGGAGATGGAGATGTCCTTCCTTGTGAAATTATTAAGAATACCTTGAAGAAAATATGATCAATGCAACAAAACCTAACTCTCACAAGTTTTCACTCTAGATAATGGAGATATTTTCTAAGCAAGGTTCAAGCCACTAAAGACAATGAAAACCTTATTGTTTCTACATGTTTTGGTAGTAAAAATTTTGCATTTGTATACACACATGACAAACAGGGGTAGTATGGGTATGATTAATTGTTTTTGAATGAATTTGGTGGGAGGTGAAGCAGGATAAAGTTGATTATACCAGACCTTTGGAGGGACTTTACAATAAAGAGAAACTTTAACACGAAAGCTTGAATACAGTCAAGACGTTCCTTGACCAAAAGGTGTGCTTCAATGGAGGCCCAAATTAGCACGTTTTCACATAATCTTTAAGACCCTAACACGAAGGCTTGAATTAGAGGACCCAATTAAACACTATAGTTTTTTATTTACCATGCCTAAGGTACACCCAAAGACTTACATACAATCTTTATCAACAAATGACAGTGAGTTGATTTTAAATTTGTTTATCTCATCCAAGATGAAGGCTCTTCTTGAAATAAAATTACGAGATACCATTAAACAATCACGGGGAAGATATCCCGTGTGATTTCACAAAATTTCAGTATAAGATTGCAATAGGAACGAATAAAACTATTTGCAGACATTCTGAAATGAAGCAGACACTAATTTTTCAGAGTCAGCACATAATAACTCAAATTTGATTAAACTTATCAACAAGGGAAATTTTCTAGAACAGTCTCAGAGCTTGTCAATGGCTATACACTCACAACCACCTTGACACGATCAAGTTTAACACAAAGAGATATACAGGTTTCTCAAACAGTCCCTCAAAAAAATGGGCTCTATCAAGCTTTCTCTTAGGAAATCGGTTTCTAGCTCCTAAAACTCTAGCATTCCAACCTCTAACCTCTAACCTCTTCCATGGAAAAAATCATTCCATTTATAAAATTTTGCAATAGATTCTTTCCCCCAAAACTAGAGACATTGAGTGCACCAGTGCTCGCCATGATCTTGATCACGATTCCCATAATCAGATTTATAAAAAAATTGCAGGATCCTCGGGGCGAGATCTCTTCAAGCCTCTCCCGCATTCAACTCCCTCTCCTGGTAGATCACTCTTCCTTTTACTCGCCAACCACTTCCGCCCCTAATCTATCAAATCTGGTTCCTTGTGTGCTCAAAAAAGAAAATGGAAGATCATATTTAAGCCCGTAAATCGATCTCGTCTTAATAGTAAAAGACATCCCCATATTTTCCTCATCGACCTAGATATCAACAGGTATTTCGTGTGTCGAGGAAAGAAAAATCGAGTCAAATTTGATAGTCAGATTGCATATTAATGGTGAGAGACGTTTTCAGACCTTCCCCACCAAACAAGCCTCCAGATTAATGCTCCTCTTCATTTGGCATGCGGAGACTCCAAAAATGATAAAAACCATAAGAAGACACATCCCAGGGAGATTTGGAGTGAAAATGGTGGAAAAATCGAATCTGAGATGCACAATTTTCATTAATTTCTATTTTGAATTTGGACCATCCATGTGGGAGATCCAATTTTAGAGCGGCATAGGGTTCCCCTTTTCCTTTTACATCTTTTGGAAAAATGAAAAAAATTCACATTTTATTCCACACCTCCGCCATTGAGAAATGAGCCTGACACGTGTCCTAAGGTGGGTCCTAAAGGAACCGCGGCCAAATTATGCTATTTCACCTCTTTGTTGGAAAAAGGAAAATTTTCCAAATTTTCCCCATGCCCTCCCTTCCGCTTCTAGTCTCGACATGGGTCCCAGCGAACCATGCTCCCTTTTTTACTTTTAACTCCTTTCTCCATAAAAGGAAAAAATTTCGATTCTCCCCGAAGGTCCACACCTCCGCCATTGACCGAGGAAAATTTTTGACTATTCTCTGCCGGGTTTGCGGGCCATTTTGATGTTTTAATCCTTCTAGTAACAAGAGGCAAAAAATCCAATTCGCCTCTGATGGTCTGCTTCCCCACCCCTCTAACTTTTCAAACTGCCACATGTCACAATGGCGCATCTTGAGATGGTCCCCAATAGTTAAGACCTTGAAAGAGTGCGGGCTCACCACGTGTCCTAGCCTAGTAATATTTGTTTGAAGGTTTAAAGAGCCGCGGAAGGCGCCATGTGTCGAGCCTCGAGGTAGTCTCCTTGGCCATTGAAAAGTCCAAGCAAAATGCAACATGAGCGGAGGCCTCCAAGTGTCCTCCTGGCGCTATTTCAAAATGGTGCCCAAAGCAGAGACCCTAAATGAGCACGACATCGCCACGTGTCTCTATTCCACTAAACTATACTAGCTACATAAAAAATTATAAGTCCGGGAAAAGCAGTGCAAACCTCCACGTGTCCTCCCGGGCGTAACTTCAAGGCCAAACCAAAAGTAAACCTTGAAATGAGCATCGTTCTTCCACGTAGACCATTTTTCAAGTTGAGGTGATTTATAAAATTATGAAGTACTCCGTCGAGCTACGTCCAACCAAAAGAGGCCACATTTCCCGTTGATGCAAAGATGTAAATTTGATCAAGAGAAATGCACACAAAAACCATAAAATGCGAAAAAAAACAACCACATGAGCCTAGAGATGAAATTTTCTCCAAGGACAGAGAATTCAAAAGCATTACAAAGTTCAAATACATTTCTCTGAGCCACATCCATTCATTTTTCTCAAGTATTTAGGGAAAAAATGACAAGGAAAACAAATCCTGACTATGGAAAATGGAAAGAACGGGAGAGCCCGAGTTTTTACACCCAAATACAGACCTTTTCAGATGAACAGGGGAACGAGGAAACAATTTTGGTTTTATGCATGATCTTTGGTCCAAGAAAGGACTGATCACGGCAACAAAAGGAAAGTAGGGACCTCTCAGGCACAACATGGGGAGATAATTTATGGTAGGGGCCGTAAATTGATAAATTTTCAATGGCAAAATGGGGCGAGACTATTTTGAGCACCAACAAGTGGTACTACTATATTTAAGGATCAAAACCACTTATTTTTGTAACAAATGATGATTTTGGTAGAATGGATCATTCTAGAAGAATGGGGGATCAACCAACATTATAAATATAATATTTTTAGCCAAATCAGCTAATTTCATATGGATTGCTTAGTTTAGTTTGCATATTAATTATTTAGTGTTTGTATCTTGGATCAATATTTATTAGTTAATGTTTGTATATTTAAATGAATATATTGTATATTATTCTACAAGATGAAGAAAATTTTGTTTCCAGCACCACTCATTCTAAAGTCACCAATTGCAAAGATAGAAATTGAGTACTATGCCATGCTTGCAAAAGTTAGAGTGTGTCATTCCCATGGAGGTAAGTATATGACCAATTTGACTAATCCTATATTTCATGCCAAAATATATAATGGATTTCAAGTGGAATAAATATATAGATGTGCTAAAAGTTTTTTTCTAATAAATGTGTTGTTATATATGTTTAGTTTGTAGCTACATCTAGTATTCTTCTAAAAATTTCCACATAATACAAAGGATCTCCACCTCTATTATTGCCACCATCACTCAACAAAACTATTGTTGTATTTTTCCTATTAGCTATAATGTTGATAGGTGATTCAAATATTAGTTTTTATACATATTTTAATCTATAGGAATATGTGGTTCCACTATCAAAGCATTGTCTTGAGAACAAAATCAATGACATCTTCTCTCATGTATTACATTTTCGAAACGACTTGTGTAATATGTTTAAATATAATTATATACACTTAATCATCGAGATAATGTTTTAAGTTGCATTCTTATTAATATAAAAATTTCCTCTTAAACACAACCAAGTCTGCAATCATATGATGGAACAAATTTGGACATAATAGACATGATATCTTTATAGCCCATCGATCTTGAATTACGATTGTAAATATCACTTTTGAATTATCACAACCAAAGAAATGGTAATCATCTATAATATGACCTACTAAGCTTGCATTCATATCATTTATATGAATGAAAGCATGTCACAACTTCTCATTGCAATATTTTGAATAGGAATCCCTCCATCTAAAGAGTTGGCATAATCATTTTATCTACATAGTATTACAAAGATAAAACTTCCTTTGATATTATGGGTAAGTGCACCAAGTTGGATGACAAAAAGGGGTCATAAGTGGACGTCATATTGTAAAAAATAGCAAAATCTCAACTTACGGGGATTATTAGCAATACGCGCACTCGAATTAGAAAAATTTATATAGATATGAATCGTAGCATCTGGAATCTAGTTTCTAAAATACTATTTTTTTTTTAAAAACGGACAAGTTTAGCTATATTAAACACTTAAAAGTATATGACTTGGTTTTTTCTTTTGAAAAAACCTATAAGATTGTAGTCTGTTTGCCCACGATTTGGATGACCAAATCTTTTTTTTTCCTTCAGTGAAAAGTTAGATGTAGTTGTCTATCTTATGATGGATTTTATTTTGTATTTTTTTAAGTAATATTTTTTTTAATGATTTTTCCATGAAAGTGGTCTGAAAAGATTTAGAAAACGGAGCACTTTCCATTTGCCCGCCATAACTATATCAAAAAATATCGAAATCAAATATTTTTTTTTAACGTGTATAGAATTTCTCCACGCTTGAGATGGTATAAGTTTTATCACATTTTGATAAGCAAAACAAAAGTTGCAGTCTTAAACGTAGACATGAACATTCGCGGGAAAAAATGTCTTACAGAGACCTATTGTTAGTAAAAATTATAAAATGATCTTTATCTTATTCTATTCACTTTAAAATCAATATTTCTATGAAGCTAACTTGATCTCCCCTACGCGATGGCACCATTTTTGTGAAATGTTTTCAGTTTTTAGCATGGTTCAAGTCTATGGAAGAGCAAATTTGAAGTTTTTTGACCCTTTACACTTCATAATGACCTTTCATAGCTTTGGTTGGGGCAAAACAAATATTTCCCAAGCCTTAGGGTCAGATTTGATGATACAGAAAGAAGCGCGATCGCGGTTTATAAACCGTGATCGCGGGTTTTTAAACAAGAACCATGATCGCTCTTTATAAACCGCAATCGTGATTTATAAATCATATTTATATGAATCCCAATGTTCTAATTACCATGTGATTTTTTTTTTGACTTTACTGTACAAATTCTTTGTGAAATTATGTCATTTTACACGTTTTCTTTTAACCGAAAGTAAAACATCATGGAAGACAAGAAACAAAGTCAAAAAGGAAGTCATTAAGTAAAAAAACACCAAACGAATTAGAGGCGAAACAAATTTCAAATGTTGAGCAAATGCGGAATCTTCATGAATCAAGAAGAGGTTCATCTTCAACCCCTGTTATTGTAAGCAATGAGGAACCGGGTAATGTTTCTATTGTCAATGTTGAAGTTGAATTAAATACTCGTGATGAAGATGTTTTTATTGTCAATGTTGAAGAAGAATTAAATACTCGTGATGGAGCAAATGTTGAAATTGAAGGAGATAATGAAAATGTGAATAAATAAATTCGAGTTGAAATGTAGACAAGCAAAATTTTACAAAAACACCTCCTAGGATTTTCCGTAAGAAACCTAATTATTTTATTGAAATTGAAGAAAACATTTTGAAACCAATGTGTGATAAACTTTACGAACGGCAAATCGGAAGAAAAGCCACTAAAATTTGGGATAATCATTTTAAAATTTTAAATGATTCCCAAATATGTCGATTGTTAGTTAGTTTGATGAAATTGAATAAAATGAGACCTACATTAAACACCTTAGGATTGAATGACATCTAATATACGTGGTCAAACTCTCTGATTAATTAATGAAAACCTTCATGATGCATATCACACTATTGGTGTCAAGAAACACACTAGGGATAGTAATATTGTGTGTCATGTACTTTCTACTAGTGTTGTAAGTGAATCAAAAAAAAAAAAAAGCGTTTGATTACGCAAAAAGTCTAATGTTGCGAAGTTAATTGAAAAACTCTAATGAAATAAATTGAAAGATGTAATATCCTTGATCAATCAATAACACGATTTTTGGTATTTTACTGCTGAGAGCACTGCGTAAGGACAAATATAATACCGACGCTCTAAGAGAAGTTTTATTCAATTTTGGCATGATAACATTAGAGTTTCACCTAATACAGAGATGTTGTAAAATGGAGAGTTGGTTTTATTAATCGCGAACCACATCCAAAGCATTTCTTATATATGACTCAAACTCAATTTTTTCGTAAGTTTGAATAAGAGCATCTGGAAATTAAAATTAGTCAACATTTTTTGAAATGTTAAAACCATTCTATGTGAAAATCAACCACGCTCGCACCACTTGTTGTTGTAGGCAACATGTTGAATTTTCTATGTATTATGCTAAATTTTTATGTATTCATTCTATTTTGCATTCTGAAACTATGTTATCGGAATGTGGTGTTCAAGTTCCACCAATATCTTCCAGGGATTTCATTCCTACGATATTTTGTGAAAAAGAAGTTGGACAATTTTTTTATAGTCGGGATTGTTTAGATGGAAATTTTGGTACATGTGGCGGATTACCTAAATTGGAAAGTTGCATCCATGAGAAAATTGAAGGTGCATAGGAAATAATTTAGTTGATTTTGATAAATATAAATCGAGTCGCATACCGGTTGAAAGATGGAAAAGAGTCTAAACAATGTGAGTTAGTTATAGAACATATGCTTGTTTTTCAATTTACGAAAAATTTAAGGATGAAATTATTTATGAGTATGTTATGCATACACACAGAGCTCGATGGTTGAATGAACAGTTCAAGATATGCAAAGACACATTTCCTATTGGTACTATTGTTTCGGTGGTAGATTTTGTAGAGAATTATACATTACTGACTAAAAATGGAGGTTCAATCACAATATTACAACTCGGTACAAGTTACCATTTTTGTGCATATAGCATTTATACATTCTCCTGAAGTCTGAGAGAATGATTGGAAAATTTTAAGAGAGTACCATTTTTATATTAGTGATGATCCTACTCATTTTGTTGAATTTTTGCAAGGGTGTTTCCGGTTATTTTATGGAAAATTTATGCGATAGAGACATCCACTTCAAACAACATTATATATGGTCAGATAATTACACGTCTCAGTTTAATAATGCACAAATGTTTTATTGGATGAGTAGGATGCACGTCAAGATGGGTGTGTAACATATTTGGAGTTTCACTTAGGCTAGACATGGAAAAGGAGAGCATGACGGTGTAGGGGCATGTGTGAAAAGAGCTCTTACAAGAGAAGAGTTGAAGTACAAAGATGGTGCTAAATTGAAAGATGCAAAGAGCATAGTGGAATGGTGTATTGACAACATGGCCCAAGGTTCTCAAGAAATTTCCATAGTTCACAGATATTTTTGGTTGATAGAGGAACAACAAATTGCTAACTACTGATGATTATATAACACTCACTAGGTCCAGTGATATGCACTCATTTTGTAGCTCAGACGCTACTTCGTGGGCCTCATGGACAAGAAAGTTGACATGTTTTTGTGCTTCTTGTATCGAATTTGTCACAACTGGCCGAGTGTGATCCACACAGAATGGTTCGATGAATGGATTTGTAGGCCTCTAACTCCGCTTGCTAGTTATCAACCTCCACAAGCATTACGACTTGTTTACGCATATGAAGTTGCAACATCCAAGGATTTTGACGAAATTTTGATTTTTGTGCGACAAGGTATTTATGGTTATTTACAATTTTTGTATTGAGTTATGTCCATTGAAATTTTAATATGTACAATTTAAATTTGAGTTGAAACCTTTTTTTGTAGGAAATGTGTTTGCAGTTATTGTGACAGAAGACTATGAAAAAGGAATAGACTATTTCTTATGTCATTGCATCGAGGAAAGAAAGAGTTTGACTTCTCTGTTATAGATGGTGAAAATATTGAGTACCTATAGGGTCGGTGGTAATTCTTGGAACTTGGCTTGGTGATATCCATTAAAAACTCCTTTGTTTGGGTTTTGAAGACTTTGAGACACACAGAAAAAATACTCTTATATTCACATCTAGTTCTAGCGACAAATATTTAGTTGTATAGTTATCGAGGAAGGCCTAATAACAAGATTCTTTGGAAGGTTTGAGAGTCGGATCATGAAGCAATCTTATCCGTTATTCGAGTAGATCCGATCCACGATGGTTCATTGCAATGAATTTACAATTCTCATGTCGGTATATATAATTTATTTGGTATATATAAATTTGTTAGATAAATTTAAGTTCATAGATTTTATTAAATTTGTGTATTTTTATATATCTAGTATGGATTTGATTTGAAACTTAAATTTCTTTGACTAAGACTTTTATATGCGAGTTAGTGGTGCGAGAAAATCTTTCACCTTCACATGGTTAGCACTTTGTTAGTAGAGAATTATAAATTCTCAAAGCTAAGAGAAGCTTTCATTGTTTTGAAGAAAAGAAAGTAATTAACAATGATTTATGTACTATGGAGGGGGTTCTTAGCTCCAGAGGAGGTAGCCCCGAAGGACACGGAGCTTAGAGAACAAAAATAATGCCTCCCCAAGTGTTACAAGACCATCCTTACGCATGTATGCGGTCGGTCAGTGCCATGACCCACTGTTTGTAAAATATACCGTTTGTGACTTTACACCAGCTCGAAACTACACTATTCGGCGTGTTTGCAAACAATAGGGCGGGTGAGAGCACCGATTGGAGAAGGAAAAAACCGAGATAGGCTATTGTAGAGGATCCCTACACTGCGAGGTTAGGATCGGGCGAGACATCTGTAGGTGCCACAGATTTTGTGTAGTCACCGTCGAAGTTGAACAATTTTTGGTCTCGGGGGCTCTTAAGGGACTCACCCGAACGAGGTAGCCTGGAAGCAACAATGTTGTCGCACACTAAAAGGACACCTCCTCTAGCGTTCACCTAGCCATCCGACATGTCCACGTAGTCGGTTCGGTGCCCCAACCCACCGTTTAAAAAATATATCATTTGTGACCTTACATTGTCTCAAACTACACTATTCGGCGCGTTTCCAAACAATAGAACATCCAAAGACACCGTTTGAAGAAGGAAAAAAGCTGAGATAGGCTATTGTATATTGTCCCTACACCGAGGTGTAGGATCGAACAAGACATCTCTAGGTGCCACATAGTTTACGTAGTCACCGTCGAAGTTGAATGATTTTTGGTCTTAGGGCTCTTGAGGGACTCTTTCGAACGAGGTAGCCGGAAGCAATGACGTTATCGCGCATCGAAACGACACCTCCTCTAGCATTCACCTAGCCACCCAGACATCTCCACGTATTTAGTTCGTGTCACGACCCACCGTTTACAAAATATACCGTTTGTGACCTTACACTGTCTCAAACTACACTATTCGTTTTGCAAACAATAGGGCGGCGAGCACCAATTTAGAGAAGGAAAAAAGCTGAGACAGGCTATTGTAGAGTGTCCCTACACTGAGGTGTAGGATCGAACAAGATGTCTCTAGGTACCACGGTCTGCGTAGTCACCGTCGAAGTTAAATGATTTTTTAGTCTCGGGGGCTCTTGAGGGACTCCACCCGAATGAGGTAGCTCGAAGCAACGATGTTGTTTTACACCAAAACGAAACCTCCTATAGCATTAAACTAGCCACTTCGATGTGTCTGCATAGTTAGTTCGGTGCCATGACCCATCATTTACAAAATATACCGTTTGACAACCTTACACTGTCTCAAACTACACTATTCGGCGCGTTTGCAAACAATAGGGCAGTGAGAGCACCGATTAGAGAAGGAAAAACCAAGACAGGCTATTATAGAGTGTCCCTACGCTGAGGTGTAAGATCATACGAGACGTCTCTAGGTGCCACGAAGTCTGCGTAGTCACCCGTCGAAGTTGAGCGATTTTTTTGGTCTCGGGGCTCTTGAGGACTCCGCCCGACGCGAGGTATCCGGAGGCAACGACTTTGTTGTGCACCAAAACGACACCTCCTCTAGCGTTTACCTAAACACCCGGATGTCTCCACACAGTCATTTTGGTGCCACGACCCACCGTTTACACAATATACCGTTTGTGCCTTACATTGTCTCAAACTACACTATTCGGTGCGTTTACAAATAATAGGGCAGGGAGAACACCAATTGGAGAAGGAAAAAACTGAGATAGGCTATTGTAGAGTGTCCCTACACGAAGGTGTAGGATCAAATGAGATGTCTCTAGATGCCACGAGTCTCACGTTCATCACCGTCAAAGTTGAATGATTTTTAGTCTCATGGCTCTTGAGGGACTCACTTTGAACGAGGTAGCCGGAAGCAACGATGTTGTTACACACCAAAAATATGCCTTCTCTAGTATTCACTGCCACCCGACATATGTCTCGCACAGTCGATTCGGTTCCACGACTCGTCGTTTACAAAATATATCGTTAAACGACCTTACATTGTCTCAAACTACACTATTCAAATAGCGTTTGCAAACAATAAGGCAAAACACCGATTAGAGAAGGAAAAAAGTGAGACAGACTATTGTAGAGTGTCCCTACGAGGTGTAGGATTAGACGAGATGTATCTAGGTGCCACGGAGTCTGCGTAGTCACCCGTCGAAGTTGAATAATTTTTTGGTCTCAGGGCTCTTGAGGGACTTCGCCCAAACGAGGTAGCCCGAAAGCAACGATGTTATCACACACCAAAACGACGCCTCCTCTAGAATTCACCTAGCCACCCGGATGTGTCCATGCGCGCGATCGGTTCGGTGCCACAACCAACTGTTTTCAACTTTTTCAACAATTACAACTTTTTCAACAATTACAACTTTTTTAACTTGTTGTCGTAAAGGGATCTAAAATTTAACTTTGTTGTCACATATCTTATAATATCCACCTTGATAACCAATCCACTTTATATATTACATGACCAACTCATCGCATTTTCTGCAAATGAATAGAAGATAACCAAATTATACTTAACTAAAATATGCTTTGTCTTATTGTGATAAGCTAGATTCTTGGATAATTAAATAGCACTTTGATTGTCACACAATACCTTCATCTTCTATTGATATCTTCAAAACTCATCCAATAAAATTTTTACCCAAATTACCTTCGACATTTATGATAGGCGCTACATATTCTACCTCGGTAGTTGAAAAAATTGTAATATTTTGAAGCTTTGAAATCCAATATGTCCAATTACAAGTGTAATAGCATAACTAGAATTTAATCTTTTTTTTTTCCAAATCACTTACAAAATATGAATCAAAATATCCACAAATTGAATCACCAATATTGTTATAGGTGATGCAATAATTTATTTTTCCTCACAAGTGGTGAAACTCTTACTTCAACTGCTGAACAATGTTCTCTACCTATATTTTCCTAAAATCTACTAACAACTCCAACAACATGTGAAATTTCAGTCCTTGACATGTACATGTCATAACATACATAAAACTTATTATTGCACTAGAATATGGTACATGAGATATATGCTTATTTTCTTCTTATTGTTGCACCATAGTTTTTTAATTTTAAATCAAACATACATATAGAATTAATATACATAGAATATACATACATAGAAGGATATCATGTGCAATGAATTTGAATCAAACATAGAAGTAATATCGTTATGAAAACCAACACATCCAGATATATAATGTATCAAACTAAGTGTGTTGAATGCACGTCTCTGAAAATATAAGTTCATAACATGTGTACATCTCGAACCAAGTGTGTCATACATATAAGACCACATGCGGCTACATAAGGCTATATATAATGTCCTATGAAGAATCATGAACTAGGACCAGCTGGCCCATATATATATATATATATATATATATATATATATATATATATATATATATATATATATATATATATATGTACATCCATGTCCTATGAATCTAATCATGAAACATCTTCCCTCTCTTCGCCCTACTAGAAGTAGCATGTCCATGACCCAGGGATGTAGTGGAGGGAGATGCCACTACGGATTTCATCTGTGTGGTCCTAGGCGTCTCTAAGCAAGCCTGCAACCTAACCTGCACATTCATAAACAACAAGATTTTAACACCCATATTTTTAAAATACATTCAAAATTTAGAAACTTAGAATTTAGTTAAAATACATGTGAAATCTTATCGCAATGTCATGATCCCTATCAATTTGTTGTTGTTGACGCATGGAAGGGACAATGGTAGACTCATGAGAGGTAAGCTACATACAAATAATTAAATTTCAAATTAAATATTTCATGTAAAAATTTGATATTGTATATTTAAGAAATAAGAAATAATTCCTAAATAAATTTAACAAAATTGAAAAATTGTACCTCGATTAGCGGATCTACGATCTATGTGTAGTATCTCAATAGCCTCCACAATTGCATAAATGGAGGAGTCTCTCTTGCGATCATAAGCTATACAAAAAATATGTACAAATCAATATTAATCTACATGACTACCACATAACAGAGCCAAAGCATAATCCACGTGAACTTCCACAATTAGAACTGGAAAGTGTAAAGAGAAACTAACCTGCGTAAAAGTCACGTGAGGTGTGCCAATAGCCTCAGTTCCCAGAGTAGATGATGACCCGCCAGGCTCTTGCACGTATAAAAGACAAACATATATTAATATGTACATGTACATGTGAAACATTATAATAATAAAAGTGCACAATCAAATGAAATTTGAAATTTAAGTACAACTTGAAACTTACGTTTGTAACATGCCCAGTATGATAGCTAGCATGTCGATGCCTGGATGTTTCCTTCACCGCTCTTTCTATTTAAAATAAAATTAAAAATTATTTTTACATGTATGTACATAACGTCTGATGAAATACATATATATTAAAATCTAAAACATGAATTAAACTATTGTATATATATTAAATATTTATTTGACATTTACCTTGAAAGACCAAGATCCGTTGCACCGATTCCAAAAACATCTATCACCATCTCATATAGAAAAAGAAATCATGTGATCCAATGAAATGATGTCTTGCCCGAAGTGCATATGGCACCATATGATCCACAGGTGGTGTGGTGCGCTAGAACTGGCGCCTCCACCAACATCACCGGATGTAATCTGCTCACTATGTTGGGTCGAGTGTTAGTGAGCTCCCTCAATGCATGTAGTGTGTCAATCTCTACAACCTCTTTCACTATAGGAGGGATAACTGAAGGTAGTGGGGGTTTTGGGGCATGGAGGATCCTTAGTTGACCTATGCGTCCCACGGTCTACTCTGCATGCGAGCCACCACCTCACCCATAAAAATCATAAAAGTCAAAATAGTTTAGGACCTCATTAAGCACGAACTCGCATGATATAATTTCTTCAAAAATAGAGGGGAACCTCATTGTTGTTGCATGGAGGATAATCAAAAACCATCCACCATCGGTCCTAAAAATTGTTCTTGATTCGGTCATCGTGGTACCAATGGATTAGGAACCATTTACAAGTAGCTATGGGGGCATTGGTTCTTGGGTCGATAAATATGCACAAATGAGGTCTTTTCTAATTTTTTTGTCTTTTACGGCCGCATGGGATAATTTTTCCGAATACCACTTTTACTGATCACCTCTAAAGGTATTTCATCTGTCTATTTGGTTGGTTACGGAATCAACTTCGTCGATCAATGTTTATAATGTGTTGGCTAAAGTCATGTAGGACAGATTTGTGGCATGATTTTGTCTTATATTTTGAATAAGGTTCTCAATGGCAATTTTATTTTGTTGGATTTTTCCAACGATATTAGCTTGTGTTCTGTTGGCTCCATGGGGATAGAAGGAGCCATAGGAGGTAGATCTATGTTTGGAGGAGGGTTTTGCGAGAATGTTTGGAGGGTTTTGACGATTGTTTGGAGGGTTTGCAGGATTACGAGCTCGCCGAGCAACTGACAAAACAAAAAAATTGTATACATAAACAAAAATTGAAAAACCCATGAAAATCACAAAAAATAACCTAAAATGCAAACAAATTGATCAAAATCGAGGGCTTACCTCTTTGTCTTGGCGGTATGGTTGAAACTATCGTGATCCACAAGTCCGAAGAGTAATTTTTAGGGGGTATTCAAAGTGCGAGTGCCAAAGGTCTAGGAGAAATCATGGTTGGAAAGGAAAAATGAGGGAAAATGAGGAGTCGCGGGTCTTTTTTTTCTCAGAGGACTGCGATCATGGTTTCAAACCACACTCGCAGTTTGAAAACCGTGAGCACGGTTTTAGGTTCAGAAATTACCAAGCCTAAATAAACAGTTACGCGAGCGTGGTTTATAAACCGCACTCGCGGTACCTGAATTTCAAGTTTTTATGTCCACTTAATTGTCCACCATCTTGGTGCTCTTACCCTTCTATAATGTAAGGATCGAAAAACCTCATATATTTCTAGTATGTCTCATAAGTAATATCATATTTTCGAATATCAATATCATGACCATATTTCCTATTCTCTTCCTTGAACCAACATAGAGTTTTCTAGTCTACTGACTACCATGTTTATCAAATGTGGGACGAGTAAATAAATGGATATGGACTCGATCTTGTTCCTTACAATACATATTACACATATATGTCAAATATGTTTCTCCCCACATATACATGTACTCTTGAATGTTAATTTCTTCACACTATGAAATAAATCTCACATTTATCATATTTCCATGTATGACATCATGCATTCCAGGATGACCCATTGGAAGCTAGAAAAAAAATTAACGCACGCTTGACAATTGTCTCACAATAGTGCATGGCCTCTACCTTCTTAGTGTGCACATGTGGAACTTCATGATTTAGTGTAAAATTTGGGATAAAAACGCAACAATATTTGTGATAGCCATTTTGTTCTTATGCATGTTCATATTCAAAATAACCTATTCTTCCTTGAAAGTTATTTATTAGTCTCAATGACTTGGTAAGGATTTCATATACTCTAGAAACTTTAAATTTCTCATGACAGATATGCTCATTTCCATAGAGACACTACAACATTTTGACCAATTAAATTCACAATTTAAATTTTTATTGAGTCACCTTTAATTCACCAAATATGTTTTTTTGAATCACAAATAGGTACACTAAATTTGGATTTAAATTCATAAAAATGACTTAACGTCGGCGACTTAAACTACAAATTTAAATGACATAAATAAGAATGTCGCATTGAAGAAACTCTGACATCTCCATTTAAGACAACATAACACCCCATCCTAACATCACCCTAGTGTAATGTTAGGGTGATGTTATAACGTCTTAAATGGAGACGTTAAATATCTTCAAATGCATTGTTAATTGTGTCTTCATATGACATTAGGGTGTCTTCCATAGGACATTAGGATGACTTAAAATGCAACTTAATAAATGGTATTCTTGAATTTATCCTAACTTAACTTATGACTTAGTAAGGATCTTTACATTAATATTTACATTGACCTTTTGTGTGACTTAAAAAGTGACGCTCCGTGCAACTTAATATCAATCTTTAATAATTGCGACTACGATCTTGACTTAAATTGTGACACTACATCCAACTTAAACTTTGACACTAGTTGTGACTTAATTTGCAACACTAGTTACGACTTAGATTTTGACATTAGTTAAGAATTAAATGGTAACACTTATCTAGCTTAAATTACAACACTAACTACGACTTAAATTGTGATTTTTGGTCTGCTAATGTGACTTAATTTCATCATTATTTACGACTATATTGTCGGTCCTACTTTTATTTAATTATATTATTATATTATACAATTTTAGTTATAAAATTTTATGTTAATGTCAATTTTAATGATATACATAAAAATGAAAATTATGTTAAAGTAGAAAATTATATTGGAGCATAATTAAAAATATAAAATACATTGAATACAAATGGAAAAAACTTTAAGGAAACAATGATAAATTAAATATTATAATCAAACCACTCAATAATTACTCAAAATACATAATAATATTATAATACAAAAATAGATTTAGAGTCATGATTGACGCCATACAATATTAGGGTCAATATCCACAATATAAAGTCATAATATTCAATGTTGACCCCAGACATCAGGGTCCTCATATTCAATCCCACCAACTTTCATCCCTTTCATGCTCATGAGTAATATCACCATCAACGAAGAACATCATCAAAACCTCGAGAACCTTATCCAACCTCCAAATCCCCACTAGCTCCACTTTTAGAAGCAATTGCTTTGAATGATAACCCCAATAGTGATGTGATGCGAAGTACCTCATGATGTTTGAAGGAACATGAACAAGCCATAATAAGCCTTCTTAAGGCATTAAACTACGTACTAGGTGTTTCAAATAAGTTTCCCTCCAAGAAGTCCGATTTTGAATATTTTTAATTATGTATGTAATAACTCTTCTATGAGAGTAAAAGTAGGCAAATAGGTGTCAAGGTAAAAATGAGTTGTTCTCACACCATATTGTTACATAAGAGGAAGGATTAGGATATTATGAGGATATGTTTAGTTTTCATAACAATGTGTTAGTTGGAAAAATAGCTATCATCTATTCTTATTTGTAAGTTGAGTGAAAATCTCAACAACTAGTGAGTCAAAGTCTTATGATCTTAGAAACAAGATCATATAGTTGTTATGGTCATGAGAAATAAAATTAATGGGTCAAATGTCTCTATGTGAAAAATTATTTTAGGAGGAGGGGTTAGTTAGGAAGCATGCATGTGTGTAAGACAGAGGCGGAGGAAAAATGAGGATAAGAAAAATAATCAAGAATCCTCATGTAAAGAGTTACAGAGTTGTCAAGACAAGGTCATGGGCATGTAATTGATGTTCCCTCAACTCCTCAAATATGTATGAAGGTAATTTTAAGGATATTATTCTTATATTTCAATGAAAATATTAAATTGACATGAATTCACTTTAAGATTGTTTGTACTTATGTAAGGTTTTCATTGTTCTCTAAGTGATATTGTGCGTGTAAAGTAGAAAGAGGATTTTTATGCATGAGATAAGGGATTAGGATGGTATGAAATGGTAATAAAAAGTTAAACCCATCCAAATTGGGCCTTAAAATGATTGAAACAAGAAACTAGCTCAAATAACCTATTATCGAAGCCTACGGACATTAGGATGTGGTATAAAGCAAAAATTAGCCTATCTAGGGTCATTTCAAGGTCTCATCCTCTGAAATTTTGAGAGTATGACCCTTGGTTATACCTATTTCAAATAAAACAATTTTAGAGTCATAAGACGAGTTCGTATAAATTTCTTGATGACAAAAATTTTACTAATGAGAATGCATCCAAACCGTTTTTGATGCAATGTCTACACAGGAAAACAATCGTAACTTTCAAATTCCACACAAAAATGGATTAAATTTAAGACATATGTTTCTTATAGAGATTCATAAACTCACAAATTTTTAGATAAATTGGCCTTGTGTAGAAATATATACACGATAGAAATTTTTGTAGACTATTTGCTCTTGTGCCAAAGTTTTGTATGATGAGATTGGAAAATCAAGTCCTTGCATGTCTACAGGATTAGAAGATTAGTGAAAGGATATCAAGATCCATAGTGTCTTGAGATTAATGAATGCACAAGGTCAGATTTATGAATGCTCCTAGAGGATTCTAGAATGAAGGACCAAATCATCAAAGTTTTCATAAGCTGTATAAGAGGATTGTCATAAAGAAAGGAAGAAGAAGGAAACCCAATCTCGGAAGAGAAATGCCTAGAATGGTGAATATATCAAGATGAGGTAAAGTTTCTAAAGAAGCTATTATATTCATCATTTATCTTCATAGGAATCAAAATGATCTTATCTATTAAAAGCTAAGATGTGTACATGGATCAAGGAATAGCTTGTTCTTGAGTTGGAAGGGAGAGCATACATCGGTGATAAAATGATAATTTGAAACTCCTAAGAACTAGTGTCCAAGAAAGTATGTGATCTATATTCATAGGCAAAGTAATATGATCTTGCCTTATAAAACAAGGATGAAATTTAGGAGGACTTTGTGGGTTTCTTTATTAAAATCTTGCATGTTGATATGATAATAAATTGAGCTAAGATTAGGCATCATTTTTGGTATAAGAGTTGGTAATCTCTTAAGAAAATAATTTTTGTTTTGTACTCTCCTAATCAAATACTTTCACAATTGAGGAGCTTTATGAAGATTGGTAGTTGTGGGTTGCTTATATTGGGTGAAGCAAGTGGAAAAGGTATGAGAAGTTTCAAAAGTTGTTTTTTTAAGCTCTTGGGATCTGATTTGTTGCTTCAGTGATCGATTTCATGGTATAAGTGGTTCAAGTAAGTCAATCCATTAAGTCTTAAGAGAAGAAGAAGCCAAGAAATGTTAAATAAATCTTGTGAATCTCAAGAAGAGCATAGTGAATTGCTCTAGAAGATCCAAGAATAAAGCTTGGATGATCTACCAATAGATTGAGGTGAAAAAGACTCAAGTGAGGTAAGATGGATGTTGAGAAAGTGATAGGAATGATGAGATAACTGCCTAGGAGAAATGAGAACCAAAGAAAAGAGAGACAAGAAAGAGAGAGGAGGAGAAAACAAAAAGAGGAAGAGGAAGAGTACCAAAGGGAAGTAGAGGAGATTAAGCAAAAGATAGCAGAGGTAGAGCTCATGGTTGAGAAAATGCAAGAAGAAATCCAATAAGTTGGATGGAAGATGAGAAAGAAGGTAAAGTGGCCAGTCAAGCTACTAATGGAGAAGAAGAAAAGGAAAAATTTTATTTCCTTGGGAAGAGAGAAAGGTACTCATGGAAGGATGAAGAAGAATGAGTTACCATGTGAAGAGGTGAAGAGAGTTATCATTGTGGAGAGCATGAAATAATTTCCAAA
Organism: Taxus wallichiana var. yunnanensis; assembly: GCA_018340775.1. Classification (NCBI taxonomy): domain Eukaryota; kingdom Viridiplantae; phylum Streptophyta; class Pinopsida; order Cupressales; family Taxaceae; genus Taxus; species Taxus wallichiana. The sequence continues at coordinate 823,287,623 of CM031234.1, read as the reverse complement.
ATAAGCACTTGAAAAAGAAAGTGAGAAAAATGATAGAGTGTCCATGAAGGAGGCACTATTGAAGATGCTTTGGTATTTTTCTATGATTTCTAACTTTGTATTTCAATTTGTATATACAGGTGTGAAGGATGGTCTTAAGAAGATCAAAGACATGACCTTGAAACTAGCAAGAAATGGGTCAAGAAAAGAACCTATGAAAATAGATGGAGAAATTAAAGAACTTGTAATCTAATTCATGAAGAAGAGATGCATTCTAAAGTACCTAAAAAAGAAGAAGATGTTGATAAAACATAGTTGTAAGTAAGTGAAGAAGATGATGAATCAAATTTCTATGATGCCTTAGAAGATGATCCAAAAGAGGTAAAGTAAATGTATCAAGAAGAGAATCTGGTAAACAATGGATACTTGAAGAGAAATGTCATCAAACAACAACCTATGGAAAAGAAGAAGATGAATTCAAATGCTGATTTCAGTCATGCATACAAGGAGAAATTTTCAAGGAATCAATTCATGGAGAATCATCCACCTAACCAACAGGTTCTCAAGAAGATTAGTTTCATTTAAAAATCTGATTTTGTTCCTATTTCTAATGCAAATGCAGGTGTACAACATGGTGAAAGGAAACATAAATTTGATATCTCAAAGTTGGCACAAGAACATGGTTATAAGTTTCCTAAATGGCTCAAGAAACCAGATTTGAAGGAAAAGACTCAAGTATGGGTGGCTAAGAGCACAAGGAATGATGGAGATACATTTCAAGAAGGTGTATGTGATGATGAACTTAAGAAGGTGATGATAGTACCAAGAATCCAATGTAATAAAATTGAAGCAAATCCAAGCATGCAAGAGTCATTCCATGAGCATGAGAAACATGAGAGGTATACAAGGGAAATGAAAGGTAAAAAATTGTTTATGATGATTTGAATCATGATGCTTGTGAATCTACCTATGAATCATTGTCTCAATTCAGTTTAGAAGAAGATGAAGTATGGAATGAGATGCCTATGCTAACCTACATGTAGCAAGGAAAAGGATCTAAGTTGGCTTGCAAAGATCAATGTCATGATCAGGTGATGGTAAAGAGTAAGAGTACATTGAGTGAAGAGGATTCATACCTCTTGAATGAAACTTATGAAGACTTCTTGAAGCAAGAAGAAACAATGAAAGAGTATGTTGATGAGAAACAGGATTTGGAGAAAGAAAACAGAGACTTAGCTCCTAAATTTGATGAAGAAAATGATGATGTAGATGATGTTACATTGAGTGAAGAGATAAAGAATATAGAGGAGATATTGAGTCCTTCATGATGATTGCATAAAAGTTTAGGTTAGAATGAGGAAATTATTGATCAGACTGAGGATGAGACAAGACTAAAGAAAAGCATGATAATGATGGCAGATTTGAGAAAAGAACATCAACATGAAGACATTCAAGGGGTTGTATGGCCTCAAAATTTTAATTCTAACATTTCCTTTGATGTTTTGAATGCATGTTTAGAATATATTGAAATGAATGAAGTACATATCTCCATGAGAGAGCTCATCAAACAAGAAGAACAAGAAGAACTAGAAAACATGAATGCTTAGTGAAGCATGGACATGGAGTTTTGCGGCTAAGAAATAGATGAGAAGGAAACTATACAAGAAGAAAGAAAGAAATATAATAATGAAGGAAAAGGAGTACATCAAGGAGACTCAAGAACTATTACTTCAAGAAAGACCATAGGATCTAAGGATACAAAGAAGATTGAATTTGAAGAAGGAAGCAAAAGACATTTGAGCAGGGAACTCAAATCCCTTTCTTACCCAAGGAGTCTAATGCAGAGCATCTCATGATGCTTGAAGGAACATGAACAAGCCATAATAAGCCTTATTAATGCATTAAACTATGGATTAGGTGTTTCAAATAAGTTTCGTCCAAGAAGTCTAATTTTTGAATATTTGTAATTATGTATGTAATAACTCTTCTATGAGAGTAAAAGTAGGAAAATATGTGTCAAGGTAAAATGAGTTGTTCTCACACCATATTTTTATGTAGGAGGAAGGATTAAGATATTATGATGATATGTTTATTTGTCATAAGAATGTGTTAGTTGGGAAAACAACTATCATCTATTCTTATTTCTAAGTTGAGTGAAAATATCAACTAGTGAGTCAAAGTATTATCTTAGAAACAAGATCATATAGTTGTTATGGTCATGAGAAATAAAAGTAATGGGTTGAATGTCTCTATGTGAATAAGGATTTTAGGAAGGGGGAGTTAGTTAGGGAGCATGTATGTGTGTAAGATAGGGCAAAGTGGAGAAATGAGGATAGGAAAACAAATCAAGAATCCTCATGTAAAGAGTTGCAGGGTTGTCGAGAAAGGTCATGGGCATGTAATTAGTGTTCCCTCAACTCCTCGTATGTATGAAGTTACTTTTAATGATACTAGTCTCATATTTTAATGAAAATATTAAATTGACATGAATTGACTTTAAGACTGCATGTCTTGTGTAAGGTTTTCATTGTTCTCTAAGTGATATTGTGTGTGTGAAGTAGCAAGAGGCTTTTTATGCATGGGATAAGGAATTAGGATGGTATGGAATGGTAATACAGAGTTAAACCCATCAAAATTGGGCCTTAAAACGATTGAAACAATAAATTAGCTCAAATAACCTACTCTCGAACTTCTACAAACCTTAGGACATGGTATGAAGAAAAATTAACATATCTAGGTCATTTCAAGATCTCATCCTCTGAAATTTGGAACGTATGAACCTTTTTTATCCATATTGTAAATTAAACAAGTTTGGAGTCATAATATAGAGTTAGTACAAAGTTCTTGATGACATAAATTTTACTAATGAGAATGCATACAAACTATTTAACGTAATGTCTTCCCAAGAAAACAGTCATAACTTTCAAATTACAAACCAAAAATGGATGAAATTTAGGACATATGTTCCTTGTAGGGACTCCTAAAATATGTCAAATTTGTACAGAAATTGGAATTGTGAAGAAAAATATATACATGAAAAAAATTTGTTGCATATTGTTTGCTTTTGTGCAAAGTTTTCATGATGCAATTGGAAAATCAAGTCCTTGCATGTCTACAAAGATCAAAAGCTTAGTGAAATGATCTCAAGATCCATAATGTATTGAGATAAATGAATTAAGGGTCGATTTATGAATGCTCGTAGAGGATTCTAGAATGAAGGACCAGTCATCACAATTCATAACCAAATAAAAGGATTGTCATAGAGAAAGGAAGAAGAAGGTAACCCAATCTCAAAAGAGAAATGCCTAGAATGGTGAATATATCAAGATGAAGTAAAGTTGCTAAAGAACCTATTACAGTCATCATTGATCTTCATAGGAATCGAATGATCTTATCTACTAAAAGCTAGGACTGTGTACATGGATCAAGGAATAGTTTGTTCTTGAATTGGAAGGGAGAGCATACATCATGTGATAAAACAAAGTTATGATAATTTGAAACTCATAAGAACTAGTGTCCAAGAAATTATGTGATCTTTATACATAAGCAGAATACTATGATCTTTGCTTATAGAACAAGGGTGAACTTTAAGAGGATTGTGGGTTTCTTGATTTTAATCTTGCATGTTGATATTAGAATAAGCTAAGCTAAGATTAAGAATCATGATGTGGCTCCCATTCATTGTTAGATGTTTTTTTTCACTTGCTCTTAGGGGTGATATTGTGTGGTGGTGAAAAATATGCCAAATGTCTCTGTGAAAAAATCATCTAAAAATGCCTCCTTCATCTCGAAAAATCCAATATATAAAGAGTCACAAGAAGTGTGGAAGTGTATACTAGGAATGGGTCTCCTACTATCACCTTGCACACCCTCGGTCTCATCATGAACATGGACACTGTGCTCAACTAGTCTATATGTGAGAGATCCAATGACATGTAATGTGTCTCTCTCTATAGTGTCTTGTACATAATGGGGGAACACCTTAGGCTCATGGAGCTTTTAGGAACCGACTCTAGCAATTTGATTAGGTTGTTAGGAAATTACGGACTATGCACAAATGAATACATAGAAATGTAAATAACAAAATAACAATTTACAGAGATAGAGATAAATCAAATATGTGAAATACCAAACATGCAAGAGATGAACACCAGATTTATGTGATAAAACCCTAGCTAAGTGCTTAGAGAAACATCCACAATGCAAGATATCAAGCTTTATTAACTCAAGATGAATTGATTACATGCGAACTCATTATGAGAAACTTTAGATCTCCACAAAAATATATACACCTAATTAGTGAAGTACAGTTAGGATTCCTCCTTAAAATAAAGTGGAAAAATGTAATTAGGATTTTCCTTTCTAAAAATAGAATTCGGTTGAATTCGTCTTTCTAGAAACAACGGATTGACTCTTTATTTTTGTTTCGAGGCGATCCCCGAACCCGCCAGGGGGCTCCATAACATGTTGCCACACCCCTTGGACCCCCTCACTGCGACAGAGAGGGGGAAAGTCCCCCACACCCCCATTAATAAGTGAGTTACAAACCGCGCTGCAAAGGGATCAAAAATTTTACTTTGTTGGCACAAATCTAACAATCGCCACCTTGAAAACAAATCTACTTAATATCTTACATGACCAACTCGTCACCTTTTTTGCAAGCCAAGAGAATCCAAACACCATTTTAGCTTCTCTAAAAGTACTGGTTTTGTGAACATATCAGCACAATTTTTGTGGTGTGGACCTTTTCGATCTTTCATTGTCCTTCATCAATAACATGTCTAAAAAAATGATACTTAACTGCAATATGCTTTGTCTTACTGTGATAAGCCGATTCTTGGCCAAATAAATAGCACTTTGATTGTCACACAATACCTTCATCTTGTATTGATCTCTTCCAAACTCATCCAATAGGCCTTTTATCCAAATTGCCTCTTGACAAGCATGATAGGAAGCTACATATTCTGCCTCGATTTTGACTCTAAGTAAGTTGATTAAGTGCTCGTTGGGCACCCTCTTTATCTTACACAAATCCTTTACCTCGCCCTAAAACTCAATGTGGTCATAAGAGTTTGAAATCTCAATTAGAATAAACTCACAATAGAGTTTCCTCAAAAATAAATTTGGACCTCATGGTTATTGTAAGGTGCCCGATCAAAAACTATCTACAAACTCTCCTAAAAAAATATTATACCATTATGAGTGCACCAATGTATCGGGAATCTTTTACAATTCAATGGTAACTCTTCATTGGTTCTAAGGTATATAAATAGGGCACATATTTTATCTTTTCTTATTTTTTTCTTTTAATTTCCTCAACGAACAATTTGGTTGCATAATATGCCCTACATGTATCTCTATATGACTCACATCTATCAATTTGACTCGTTGTTGAATCAACTTATCCTATCAAGATGTGCAATGATTTTGCCAAAGAAATATGGTGAGGGTTTGTTGATTGGGGGTCTCTCAATGTTTGTATCACTCCTCAATATGAAGTTTGTTTTCAACAATTTTACCCATCAAATCTTTAGGGTTTGTTGTTGGGTCTTGTGGAATTGAAGGAGTGTCTGGAGGAGTTTGTTCAATAGGATCTTCAAGAGGGTTTTCAGGAGGTCTTCGAGAGGATTTGCACAACGACGTTGACAAGCTATGAAAAAATAAAACCTATATTTTAAAATGCAAACAATTAAAAATTAATTGAATAAAACACAAAATTTAGAAATTTGAGCCATTCCTACCTCTTCTTCAGCATGTCATCGATTATTATTAGTGAATTCTTGAGATGGTTGGACAAAAAATTGTTGTAGGCCAAAACGCAAATTAATTCCTTGCTCTAGAGTCACAAATTAGAGGAAAGTACAAAGAAAATATCACAATTTTGGGTGTTTTTTTATACACATGAGACACCGCATATTCGCTTTATAACGCATGTACGTGTTTTTTTGTTTCCAGAATTTTTCCATTTTTGTTACCCATCTTCATGCATGTACCCTATGTCATTATTAGGTTCACCTATTACCAAATCATATTTTAACATGCTTTCTTTTTCCATTTCAATTGACCACCTATCCTCCTATCCAGTTAGTTGCAAAGGTTATAGTCATGTCCCTATTACCAATAAAGACGTGATATATTATGATTATATTATACACTATGGTTCATCGTTGTTTGTTTTAGTTTAAAAGATTCTCATCTCGTATCTTTAAGGTGGCTATGTCCAAACCTACTAATATTAATTTGAAATATTCTTAGCTCGTATCTTTAGGTTGGTTATGTCCTAATGTAGGTAGTTGAGGCTCATTATTGCTAACTTAGTACCTCCATCCCAAATTTTAGCTCTCTTTGACAAAAACCTTCCTTCAACATTTGATTATGGGTTTTGATGGTACAACTCCACATCCAATTTAATAATTTTATGTAAAGTGGATTTATATCTAGTGATGATTGACATCTTCTTTTTTATGCATATTTATTATTTTTTTATTACTATTCAATGTGTTTAACCCAAATCACGACTCTTCCTCATCACCAAACAACGAGTATTTATCATGTCCCAAATCAAAAATATAGGTCTCAATAATGGCAAAATGTGAAATAAATGTTTATATTTTATTTTTTCAATTACATTTATCTTCATATAAATTGTGGTTGAATACATGTTTACTAAGGAACTTGCAAATACAATATCTAATTACAATATACTCTCAATTATACTTTGATGAATGCCCATACCCTATTCTAAGATTTCTATTTTGAGGATACTACAAAAATTATGGACTTTGCCTTTACACTCACCCATTGTATTTGTTTTAAAACTTTCAAGACCATTTCAACAAATACATTTTATACTTATTTTGCAATCATTACAGCCTATAAAGCCGTATATATATTTTTTTGCAATCATTAGACCCTGTAAAGCCATATATATTTTAAGCATTTTGCTACACAATTTATATAACATCCATTTAAAAGAAAGCATGTTATATTTGATGTCAACATTTATAAACTCAAACTTCTTTCTCAACTATTTAATAAATACTTCATTGTAAAGTTTCCCTACACCCATTTAGAGTTCAAATTATATTTTGATTGAAAAGTCGTACTCCACAACCTTTTTTTTTCATTAATATAAGGTATTACTAAGGTTTTTTTAATTTTTGCTGTTATTATTCCATATTAATATAGGGTACTAGGCAATATATATTACCAAAGATTTTTATGACTTTTTATTTATATATAATTTAATTTTTTATTTATTAAAATATATTAATTTTTACATAATTTATTAGGTCATAAAATTATTTTTATAAATTTTATGAAAAATAGTATAAATGATTCAATATGTAAGAAGTTGAAGGTATATAATATTATTGGGGTTACGTCTCGAATTTCAAATTATATGTGCGTGTGAAATCAAAATTTGTTGAGGGCTAAGCTCTTTCATGTGACTATAAATTTCTTTTTTTCTATACTTATATTTATGATTTCTTCACATATACAAATAAACTGTATATTTTAACATATTTTATATATATTTATTGGCAACGCTTTTTAAAAACAATGAATTTAGAAAATTTTAACCTAATATTCTTTTTACCGATATTATACGATTAAAATCAAGGGAAAAAAACCCCGGCCTACAGGCAGTCAATTTCAGGCATGCAGCAGGATAAAAATATCTTTGGTATATGTAGTTACCCATCCATAACACGTTTGGTGCTGATACTCGACATATGTGTTCCAAACGAGTTTGTCTCGCGGACCCGCTGCAACGGATAACACCGACATGACTGGAAGGGACCCTAAACAGGGGCCGCATTTTCCAAAGCGTTCACACTTCACCTGCCTAACTAGATCTTTTCTACTGTTCTTTCCCAAGGAAATTATTTTAACCTGATGTGTATATTTTAAACAATTATTACGTCACAGGCGAGGATAAAATGCTCTGCACAAGGTTCCCACTCCCCAGGTGGTGCATTTTGAGTGGAGGGTAGTCAATGCCCAGTTTAACTGCCCCTTGACACCAATATTTGCAAATCTGTCTCTTTCGAATTACAAATTCAGAATACCACCGTCATTTTCTATATTAATATATATACAAACGACAAGCACAGTCGCAAAATTACTAGGCTTTTATTTTTAAAATTGTTTGATAAATACAGTATAAATAAAAAATACCAATTTACAACTAGACGTACAGAAATTCTGAACTGAGGCAGTGTTAATGTGGATCCAGTAACACAACAAATATCTGAAGAATCGAGATGAGCCAACAGTGCAATCAGCACGGTACTGAAAGAAAAAAAATTGATACATGTTAATTGTCACTAAGTAATGTGATATTCGTGGCCGCCAACCGCCAATCATATTCGTATTGTCTGTCATTTCTGCAGCCGCACATCTTTTGTCTTCTAAACTTGTTATCTTCTGCACACGCTTTAATTGCGTAGTGCACAGCCCACTGAAACCAAACAGGCGAGTGTTCAGTGATGGAGGCGGTGCGAAAGAATGCGAAACCCAGATGGGCATCAATGGCCATTGTGGTGAGCATGTTTTTGGTTGTGAGTGGAAATGGCATCAATGGTCCGATACAGACCATAGTAATTCTTGTGATGGAGAATCGATCCTTCGACCACATGGTGGGATGGATGAAACAGTCCATTAATCCCCAAATCGAGGGCGTAACTGGGCAGGAATGGAATCCCACCTCCACAACAGACCCGCAATCCGGGAAGGTGTTTTTCCGGGAGGAGGCAGAGTATGTAGATCCAGATCCGGGACACTCGTTTCAGGCGATCAGGCAGCAGATATTCGGCTCTGAGGACACTTCTGCGAATCCACCTCCGATGAACGGTTTCGTCCAGCAAGCCGCTTCCATGGAACCCAACATGTCTCACACTGTCATGAACGGCTTCAGGCCTGCGGTGGTGCCCGTCTACACTTCTCTCGTCAGCGAATTCGCTGTATTTGATAGATGGTTCGCCTCCGTCCCTGCTTCCACTCAGCCCAATCGACTGTACGTCCACTCAGCGACCTCCCATGGCGCCACCAGCAATATACCCAAACTGTTGGCTGCCGGGTATCCGCAGAAAACCATTTTCGACTCCATTGACGAGTCGGGTCTTTCCTTCGGGATCTATTACCAGAACATTCCCGCGACCTTGTTCTACAAAAATCTGAGAAAGCTCAAGTACGTGTTCAAATTCCATTCTTACGACGTGGAATTCAAGCTGCACGCCAAGCACGGGAAGCTGCCGAATTATGTGGTGGTGGAGCAGCGGTATATGGACACCAAACTGTTTCCTGCCAACGATGACCATCCCTCTCACGACGTGTCTGAAGGGCAGAAATTTGTGAAAGAGGTTTACGAGGCTCTCAGATCCGGCCCTCAGTGGAACCAGACTTTATTGCTCATTACATACGACGAGCACGGTGGCTTCTTCGACCATGTTCCCACGCCTGTAACCAATGTTCCCTCTCCTGATAATATTGTGGGTCCTGACCCTTTCTTCTTCAACTTTGACAGGTTGGGGGTTCGAGTCCCAACGATCATGATCTCTCCCTGGATCAATAAAGGAACAGGTGACAATCTTAAATCGAGTTCTCCAGAAACTATATATGTGTTTTAATATGCATGCTTGACGCTAATGGCATTGTTTACAGTTGTGCATGGACCAAACGGGCCCAACCCATCTTCCCAATTCGAGCATTCGTCGATACCTGCAACCGTTAAAAAGATGTTCAATCTGAAATCTGATTTCTTGACCAAGAGAGATGCGTGGGCTGGGACCTTCGAAACCGTCGTTCAGGCCCGAACTACGCCCAGAACAGATTGTCCAGGTAAATCCTCCGCCATTACACACAGGAAATAGGGAAAAAAAATCCATTTTTTTATTTTTTGAATATCATGTTTTTAGTATCTTGTTTGTTCTCGCAGAGACGCTGCCGGAGCCTCCAAAGATAAGACAGAGTGGAGCGAACGAGGACGCCAAGCTAAGTGAGTTTCAAGAGGAATTAGTGCAGCTCGCTGCTCAATTGAACGGAGATTTTCTTCTGAAAAGTTATCCAGACGAAATCGGAAAGAAGATGAATGTAAGAGAAGGGAAGAAATACATAGAGGATTCCGTGAGGCGATTCTTCGAGGCAGCGCGTTCGGCAAAGAAGCTCGGCGCTCTTGACGATGAAATAGTGAAGATGCGACCGTCGCTAACCAGTCGACCTACTCCGCCACAACCCTAACTGATAAAAATGTACAGCTTTGTTGCCCTGTTTTCATTGCACACTTTTACCGACAATCAAATGGCGGAGCATCTCTTTTCCTTTTCTTTTGCCCCTGCATTAGGTATATAGGTATTTGATCTTAAAAATAAAACTCGAGTTCTACTTACCAATTAAAGCAAAAGGAGGGCAATCTAGAGAGAGGGTGAGGAAGGCAACTTTAGCAAAAGACTAAAGTGGATATGAATTACGATTCCGCACTCCTAATCTTTATCGAGAGGTAATGGTGTAAGGTTTTTCTCATATAAAAACTTTATGAGAAATCGCCCAATTTGTTTTAGAAAATAAAATGAAGATGATTAAAAGAAATATAAACAGACAAGTATCGGCCACACATTATTTCCTTTGCCTTTAATTTGAAACCCACGTGGAATGCTAGCCATCGAAAGGCTAAGTTTTGTTTTATTTTTTTATGCTTTAAATGAAAAGTGGGGAGGAATTGAATTTTTTTAAACTTATTTACTAGTAATCGAACATTTGTACAATGAAAATGTTGGAGGGGTGCGTCAAAGAAGGTAAAATGGAGGCAGGATAAACTTTAAGACCCCTTAGAAATAAACTATAGATATTACTTGACAAATTTTAATAATGAATTTCAAATCTTAGCAATTGTTATGAATTGAAAGGAAATGTTGTCAGTCAATAACAATTGTAGTATAATGCGAGTGGCTGGTAGAAAATTTCTTTTATATGCATGTAAAAAAGGTGATTTAAATATTAAAATTTGGATTAATCTTTGTAAACACTAGGCGAATCAACTCAAAAATGAACTTGTACCTAGAAAATTTAGGCAAAATTCCTAGCAACCTAACACCTCAAAATTAGCTAAATCCAAATTTTAAAAACCAAATATTTGTGAATTATCAAGATTGGACACTAAAATTTATACTTGAATGGAGGGAGCAAAATTGTGAAAGAGGAAGAGGGATGATGAATAAGGGATTTGAGGGAGGAGAAAGCCGAGGGCGAGGAAAACATTGTATAGAGTCAATGCTAAATTTTTCTTTCCCTGCAACCACATGCCATTTTTGTCAATTGTGTGAAGGAGAAAGGGGGTGTGGTGTGCAATTCATCAAGGCAACATATTTTGGAGATATCTTAGAACGCAAGGAGTGCTAGATCAATACTACTAATGTCAATTCTTTTTGTTTGCAATTTTAGCCCTTGTGTTTTTGGGTAGTTAGAACACACGTACATGTAAGGGGAATTCACTTGCGCATCTCACATGACACCTCGGGAGACAATGATGTGGAGTGGGCCTTACATCCCCGGGTATTAATTTCATGCACATTTGTGAATATGGTTTCTCTCTAGCTATCATGGAAACGATTAGGATTCCTCTCATCAACAATCATGATAGCATCATCCATCAACGATGAACGCCATCCATAAAATACGCTTTGTTATTTTTTATTTTTATTTTTACAATGTCAAGGCTTTTATTGGACATACTTGAGAAGTTATGTCATCTTGAGCTTGAATGGACTCCACACACTTGAAATTCAACATCCTCCACGGTAAAATTTACCAACAAATTTTCGTAATTAGGCAAATAGTAGGAATTCTGGAATATGCATTTGGCTATTTTGATCACTATGTGAATTTGTTCCATGTGAATAGCCAAAAATCTTTAAACTCAACATGTATTTTGCAAAGGATTGTTGCGTAATAAACGGGTTGGAATTTTAAAACGTTCATAAATCGCCAAGAATTCTATGGAACCTTTGGTCTCAATCACCGATTTTTTAGGGAGAAATTCTATGGATTCTAGAGACTAATCAGCAAAGCGTTTTTAAACCTTTTTTATTTACGAATTTGTGAAAAGGATTCAACATTTTGCTTACAAAAATCAAATAAATCAAGGTTTTTTCAACTACAAATGCGTTGCAGTTTATATCCTACAAGCACTTAGTTCAGATAAGTCCATTCAGTATTGATCTAATTTAAAACTTTTTTCTATCATGTTGCATTGTTTTATATGCTTTTTTAAGTTAGGTTGTTAACAATGCTATAATCTATTAAAATATGTCATTTTTTTATTTTACGGTACCGCTAGTATATGTGCATTGTGCATCATCGCCAGTGTCATTTTTTCCATGTCATGTGACATTGCAATGCCTTAGTCAATTTTCATCTCATCGCAGCCAACTCAAAAATGTCCTTACAGGAAAATGACAACTAAAAAGGGAATCTCATGAAAAAAAAAAAGCAAGTGAAACACATCCTAGTACTAACATACGAAAAATTGTGTTTTATATTGAGAAACCATCTACGAAATCTCATCCTTTTCTAGCATGACCAACACAATCAAGGGATAATGATGGCATTCGAAATGATTACATTAATGCTTTAATGAATGACAATGTCAACGACGAAGACAATGAAATGCCTCCCCTTGAAGACATCTCATTGAATGAAGTTGAAACCGCTTCTTCACCGGGTGATTTACATTTCTACTCTAGTGTTAGGACTTTGTCAAACTCACCTCGCCCAATTGAATGTCGGAGGTGAAAATTTTGGTAGTCAACAAATTTTAAATTCCACCACAACAAATACTTAGAGGACACCTATTTCTGGAAGAAAGAGAAAGGTAAGAAAATGAGACTTGTGAAGGATTTTCATGTTAGAGTGGGTTCTAAGTTTCCATTTATTGAACTTGTTGAAATTGAAAATAAATTTGAACCTCCCAAAGAATTTAAATGTACAATTTGTAGCTGGAAATTGGGTAGGGAAAAGACAATACAACTTAAATTGGATACTTTTGAGAAACACAGGAAAGATATATGAAAATCAAACTGTAGACAAAGTTGTGAAGAATGTTGCTAGATGGAGAGTTGTGGATAATTGCTTACATATTAGGTATGAAAAATAATTTGAGGAGCACAAGAGAATTAAAAAAATAGTTTTAAAGAATGAAGTGACAATTACATTTCAATTTAACAAGGTCATTCAAAATAGTCTTTTAGGTAAAACAGTTCAGATAGCTATTGTTTTTCACATTCTAAAAAGAGGTCGTCCTATAACATATTTTCCTAAACATAAGAAAATGTTTTCTATTCTTTGTGTCTCACATTTTCCTCATTCTCACTAGTCTAAAAGTAGTGATTGGGATTGGGAAAAATGTGTAGCTCTGGTTGAGAAAGAAGGATTGAAACAAAAACTTAAGTTTGCATGATATGTGTCTTTATCTATTGATGAGGTTGTGGTAGAACATAACAATGCATGAGTCGGTATGTATGTTTATACCATTGAGAGTCATATGAGACATCGTCACTTACTTTATATTCAAAAGATGAGAAAGAACTTCAATGCTTTGAAAACCTTTGTGAACTGGTAATAAAAAGTTTGAAGGATAGCGGTGGCATGGATGATTCTAAAATTGTAACAAAGATGTTATGTGTTGGGATAGATGAAGCATCCGTAATGCAAGGTCATCGTAATGGTCTCGTATGTGAGACTCCAAATGTCTAATTGCTCGTATATGATTTTTATTCATTGTATGGCTCATAGAATGAATCTAGCATACAAAATAGTCAACAAATTTAAACTTGTAGAAAAAGTTGAAGAACTTGTTCGAGAGGTGCATGCTTATTTTTGTCGTAGTCCTAAAAGGTTCATGGAATTTCAAATCTTTGCAGAAGGACTGATAAATGGGCATAAACTATTAAAATATGTCGACACTAGGTGGATCTCATTATATCAACCGATTTGTAGGGTGTATGATGAGTATTAATCCTTATTGGGAGTAATGTGACAGAATCACATAGAAGTGGACAAGGCTTGTGATTTGATACACCATTTGACCGATATAGAGGAATTATTGATATCGTGTGGTCTCCTTCCTATGTTAGATGAAATGCATCATTTAATTAAACAAGCCTAAGAAAGAACTATATATATTGTTGATTTTTCTAGTTTGAGGAAATGTGTTTATCTAGCAATAGAATATTTTTTTCTCAATGAGACTATTTTTTCGAGTACAAAGTTTGAGAGTTAGAATAATTTGATAAATATTATAAATCCAAGTAGCTTTCTCCTGGTTAAACTTGTTTGGAGAAGTATGTGTTTTTGTACGTGGATATGAGATACCCATGCACTTTCAAATAGAAATCGGTAAGGTTGAGAAGGCACAGGACGCTCTTTGATAACATTGTATCATCAACAAGTGTAAGGCTAAGAGAAATTATAGCTCCCCTACTAAAATAAATAAGGGAACATTTTAGTAGGGATGTTTTACTGAAGAAATAGATTTAGTAAATCCTACCTATTGGAATAGAGTCGGAAATAAAAGATCATTGCAAGAAGACTACCACAAGAGATTGACGCATTCATTCAAAAATTTGTAAGCCTATTGATATCAATGGAATAAATATTCCATGTATTTTAAACAAGAAAATTTTTATTGATTAATCCCATGAATTCACCTATACAATGATTGAGCAATTCAAATGTTTGGATAATTCCTTAAAGTGTGGAGCAATAACCCTCCTATGGAAAAAAAAAAATTGGGTTGAGTACTATTTTGCAGGAAACCATGAACACGTTTTCTCATTGGATAATCCATGTCAAATAATGGTTTTGGGTTTAGTTGAAAAGGAGAGAGTCTTTAGCACTTTGTCCTTTGTAAAGTCAAAATTACTGAAACAAGCTTGATAAAAATAACTTTTCAACACTCGCGGTGATAATTATTTTAAGGATTACAAAAATAGCGCAAGGGGGCATGGGGAGAAAATAAGTAAACACTAGTGGGTAAGTGCAGCAAGTTGGGGGACCAAAAAGGGGTCATAAGTGGATGTCATATTGCAAAAACATTGAAATCTCAACTTGTATGGATTATTAGCAATACGCACACTCAAAATTGGAAAAACTTATATAAATACGAATTGTAGCATCCAGAATCTAATTTCTAAACTAATAATTTTTTAAAAAAATGGACAAGTTTAGCTATATTAAACACTCAAAATTTTATGACTTGGTTTTTTTTTTGAAAAAACCTATAAGATTGTAGTCTGTTTGCCTACGATTTGGATGACAAAACTTGTTTTTTTTTCCTTTGGTTAAAAGTTAGATGCCACTGTCTATCTTGGGATGGATTTTATTTTGTATTTTTTTAGCAATTTTTTTAAATGATTTTTCTGTGAAAGTGGTCTGAAAAATTTAGAAAACAGAGCACTTTCCATTTTCCCGCCATAACTACATCAAAATATATCGAAATCAAATACTTTTGTTTTTAGCGTGTATAGAATTTCACCACGCTTGGGATGGTATATGTTTTATCACATTCGACAAACGAAATAAAAGTTGCGATTTTAAACATAGACATGAACATTCACGGGAAAAAGTGTCTTAAAGACCTACACGTAGTAAAAATTATAAAATGAAATTTATCTTATTCTATTCACTTTGAAATCAATATTTCTATGAAGCTAACAGATCTCCCCTACGTGATGGTACCATTTTTTAGACATGTTTTTAATTTTTCGGCATGGTTCATGTCTCGGAAGAGAAAATTTAAACTTTTGGCCTTTCACATGCCATAATGACCTCTCAAAGCTATGGTTCGGGAAAAACAGATATTTTCCGAGCCTTGAGGATCGAAGTTCATGATACGAAAGAACCATGATCGCAGTTTTAATAACAAAACCGTGATCACACTTTATATCTGCAATCACGGTTTATAAAGCATGATCGCAGCTTCTTAAATCATATTTACACGAATCCCAACGTTTGATTTACCATGTGATTTTTTTGTCGACCTTCTTATGCATTCTTATGTGAAATTTTGCCACTTTCTACACGTTTTTTCTTGTCATGAAACTATTTGTTTACTACTTTTAAGGTGCATTGCATTGTTTGGAGTTGTCCTACATCAATTGAAACATCATGGGAGACAAGAAATGAAATTTAAAAAGGAAATAATTAAGTAAAACAACACTAGAGGAATTAGTGGCAAAACGATTTTGAGATTCTTGAGCAAATGCAAAAACTTCATGAATCAAAAAGAGGTTCATCTTCAACCCCTACTATTGTAAGCAAATGATGAACCAAGTAATGTTTTTACTTTATCGAATGTTGAAGATGAATTAAATACTCGTGATGAAGATGTTTTTATATCGTCAATGTTGAAGATGAATTAAATACTCGTGATGTAGTTGATGTTGAAATTGAAGAAAATAATGAAAATGTGAATCAAGAAATTTAGGTTGAAACTGTAGACAAGCAAAATTTGACAAAAACTCCTCCTATGATTTTACGAAAGAGACCTAATTATTTTATTGAAATTGATGAGAACATTTTGAAACCAATGTCCGACAAACTTTCTAAATGGAAAATCGAAGAAAATCCACAAAATTTAGGATAATCATTTTGAAATTTTAAATGATTCCCAAATATGTCAGATTGTTGGTTAGTTTGATGAAATTAAATAAAATGATACCTACATTAAACACCTTAGAATTGTTAAAATCTAATATACGTGGTCAAACCTCTGCAATTGTTGAAAACTTTGATGATGCATATCACATTGTTGGTTTCAAGAGACGCACAAGGGATAGTAATGGTGTGCGTTGTGTACTTGCTACTAGTGTTATAAGTTAATCAACAAAAAATAATGTTTGATTAAGCAAACAAGTCAAATGTTGAAAGTTAATCAAAAACTCTAATGAAAACAATTGAAAGGTGTAATATCCTTCAATCACTCAATAACACTTTTTTTGGGCTTTTACTAGAGTCTCACGTAAAAACAAAGATATATTTGATGTTATAAGAGAAGTTGTTATTCAATTTTGGGATGGTAACACTAGAGTTTCACCTAATACAAGAGATGTTATAAAATGGAGAGTTGGTTCTACTAATCATGAACCACATCCAAAGCATTTCTTAAATATGACTCAAACTCAATTTTTCATAAGTTTAAACAGAGCATCCAAAATTAAAAGTAGTCAACATTAATTTGAAATGTTGAAAGCATTCTATGTGAAAAACAACCACGCTCGCACCACTTGTTGTAGGCAACATGTTGAATTTACGATACGCTATGCTAATTTTTACGTATTCATTCTAATTTTCAATCTAAAACTATGTTACCGAAATGTGGTGCTCAAGTTCCACCAATATCTTCCAGGATTTCATTCCTACAATATTTTTGAAAGAGAAGTTAGACAATTTTTTTATAGTCGGGATTGTTTAGATGGAAGTTATGGTACGTGTGGCGGATTACCTAAATTAGAAAGTTGTATCCATGAGAAAATTAGAGGTGCATTAGGACATAATTTAGTTGAGTTTGATAAATATAAATCAAGACCTTACCAATTGAAAGATGAAAATGAGTCTAAACGGTGTCAACTAGTTATAGAACATATACTGTTTTTAATTTATGAGAAAAATTAAGGATGAAATTGTTTATGAGTATGCTTTAGGCATACATGCAGAGCTCGATGGTTGGATGAACAGGTTAAAGATATGCAATGACACATTTCCTATTGCACTATTGTTTTCGTGGTCGATTTTGTAGAGAATTATATATTACAACCACAAATTGAGGTTCAATCGCAATATTATAACTCAATACATGTTGTCATTTTTATGCATATATCATTTATACATTCTTCGATAGTATAGAGAATGATCGAAAAATTTTAAGAGAGTACCACATTTATATCGGTGATGATCGTACTCATTCTACTTGGATTTTTTCAAGGGTGTTTCTAGTTATTGTAAAAAAACTTGTCTGATAGGGACATTCACTTCAATCAACATTATATATGGTCAGATAATTGCACGTATCAGTTTAAGAATGCATAAATGTTTTATTGGATGAGCAGGATGCACATCAAGATGGGTGTGCAACATATTTGGAGTTTCACTGAGACTAGACATGGAAAATGAGAGCATGACTGTGCAAGGGCATGTGTGAAAAGAGCTCTTGCAAGAGAAGAGTTAAAGTACAAAGATGGTGTTAAATTAAAATATGTAAAGAGCATAGTGGAATGGTGTATTAACAACATGGCTCATGGTTCTCAAGAAAATTCCACAATTCGTAGATATTTTTGGTTGATAGAGTAACAACAAATTACTAACTATGAGGATTGTGTGACACTCACAGGGTCCAGTGATATGCACTCATTTTGTAGCTCAGATGCTTCTTTGTGGGCCACGTGGACAAGAAATTTGGCATGTTTTTGTGCATCTTGTATCAAATTTGTCACTATTGAGTGTGATTCACAAGAATGGGTGGATGGATAGATTTGTAGGGCTCTAACTCTGTTTCCCAATTATCAACCTCCATAGGCATTGCGACTTGTTTTTCCAGATGAAGTTGCAACATCTAAGGACTTTGACGACATTTCAATTTTGGTGCAACAAGGTAAATGGTTATTAACAATTTTTGTATTGAGTTATGTCCATTGAAATTAATATCTAATTTAATTTTGAGTTAAAACCTTTGTTTGTATGAGGACATGTGTTTGCAATTATTGCGACACAAGACAATGAAGAAGGAACAGACTATTTCTTATGTCGTTGCATCGAGGAAAGAAATAAGTTGTCTTCTCTTGTTATAGATGGAAAAGATATTGAGTACCCAACAGGGTCAGTGGTAGTTACTGGAACTTGGCTTCGATGGTGTGCATTAAAAAATTCCTATGTTTGGGTGTTTGAAGACTTTGAAACACCCAGGAAAATACTCTTATATTCGCATCTAGTTCTAGCGACAAATATTCAACTCTATAGATATCGAGGAAGGCTTAATAACAAGATTCTTTAGAAGGTTCAAGAGTCAGATTATGAAGCAATAATGTTTGTTATTCAGAGCAGATATGATCCTGATGGTTCATTGGAATGAATTTACATGCTCGTCTGGTATATATAATTTCTTTGAAGTGTTTAAATTTGTCAACTAGATTCAAGTTCATATATTTTATTAATTTTTTGTATTTTGTATATATCTAGTATGGTTTTGATTCAACTTAAATTTCTTTGACTAACACTTTTATGTAGGTTAGTAGTGCCAGAAAAGTTTCCACCTTCACGTCCTAATGGGTCATTGGAATGAATCTACATGCTCGTATGGTATATATTATTTCTTTTAAGTGTTTAAATTTGTCAACTAGATTCAAGTTCATATATTTTATTAAATTTTTGTATTTTGTATATATCTAGTATGGTTTTGATTCAACTTAAATTTCTTTGACTAACACTTTTATGCAGGTTAGTGGTGCCAGAAAAGCTTCCACCTTCACATCCTGATGGTTCATTGGAATGAATTTACATGCTCGTCTGGTATATATAATTTCTTTGAAGTGTTTAAATTTGTCAACTAGATTCAAGTTCATATATTTTATTAAATTTGTGTATTTTGTATATATCTAGTATGGTTTTGATTCAACTTGAATTTTTTTGACTAACACTTTTATGCAGGTTAGTGGTGTTATAAAAGCTTTCACCTTCACGTGGTTGGTACTGTTAGTAAATAATTTTATATTCTCAAAGCTAAGAAAAGCTTTCATTGTTTTCCAAGCAAAGAGAAACAACTAACGGTTTATATACCCGTGGAGGGGGTTTTTGGCTCTAGAGGAGGTAGCCCGAAAGCACCGGGAGTGTAGGGAACTGCGAAATGATGCATCCCAAGCATTTACCAGTCATCTTGATGCATGTACACGGTCGGTTTGGTCCCACGAACTTCCGTTTGCAAAATATAGTGTTTGTGACCTTACACTCGACTCAAATTGCACTATGTGGCGCATTTGCAAATAATAGGGCAGCGAGAGCATCGATTGGAGATGGAAAATTTGAGATAATCTATTTTAGAGGGTCCCTACGCAAAGGTGTAGGATCTAACAAGACATCTCTAGGTGCCACGGAGACCGAGTAATCACCCGTCAAAGTTATAGCGTTTTCTGGTCTCAAGACTCTTAAGGGACTACACCCCATTTAAGTAGCACAGGAAAGCAACGACACCATCCCGCATCGAAATGATACCCCTACTAATATTTATCAAGCCATCCAGACGTGTTGGTGCATTCGGTTTGGTCCCATGACCCACTGTTGTTTGCAAAATATAGCATTTGTGACAGTCTTACATTGATTCAAACCGCACTATATGGCACGTTTGCAAACAATAGGGCAACGAAAGCACCAATTGTAGATGGAAAAAATCCAAGATAGGAAATTGTAGAGGGTCCCTACATTGAGGTGTACGATCTAACGAGACGTCTCTAGGTGCCATGGAGACCAAGTAATCACCCGTCAAGTTATAGCATTTTTGGTCTCATGACTTTTAAGGGACTACGTTTGAATGAAGTAGCCGGAAGTAATGACACCGTCCCGACCGGAACTACACATCTACTAACGTTTACTAGGTCATTCAAACGTGTTTTCTCCATACAAATAAATAGTTCAAATTAAATATTTCATGTATAATTTGATAAATTGTAGATAAGTAGTAAGAAAACATTTGTCCAAAATTTAACAAATTTGAAAAATTGTACCTGAGTTAGTGGATCTGCAGACACTATGGCAGATCCACTTTGTCTGCGCATAGGGAGGAGTCTATGTGGTAGTCATAAGCTATAAAAACAACATGTAGATCAACATTAATTGAAAATTGTCTAGGAGAATGGTGTTTAAGGTATGAGCAAATTTCTTCCTTAGAAACTTATATCCTTCAATAGGTGACAATGATGTAAATCATATTGATTTGGTAGAGTTTTGGATATGAACACAAGATGGAAAGAGGAATCCATTATTCAAATGAAAATGTGGGTGTAAAGATAAAGGATATGTTTGTAAAAGAGGTTATTTTTGTCAATGTAACAACTAGGTGTATAAGTGAGATAGTTGTTTATGCCTATGCAAGGAAATATTGTTGTACTAAGAGGTAAGAAATAGGATTTAGAATGTGTGGAGAGCATGTAGGGATGTAATTTAATCCTCCTCCAAATCTATATGTTGTTGAGCTCTCTAAGGAGCCAAGAATAAGGTTTTTAGGGAGGCTAGTAAGAAAAGGAGGGAGCTATTCAAGGGATTTGATTATGATATATGGAGGATCAAGATGTAATAGAGCCAATTAATGAAAGAGGAAGACATGTGTTTATGTTGTTGACAAAATTTGTATGAATTTTGTTTAAATTTTTTTCAATGCACCTTGTATATACGTTCCTCTGCTCGAGCCAAAAGGTGAGATACACGAGTATTAGCATTAGAAGAGAACTAGTAGCAATAAGGCCTAGAATGCAGAGAGTTATGTAAGATTGCAAGTGTATGACTGGACCAAGAGTCTAAACACCTTATGATAAAGTAGACAAGGTGTCTTAAGCATATTCAAGAAGTAATTCATTAAAGATGTGGAATGTATTTGGTATGTAGAACTTGGTTCTAGGACTGCAAGTTATATCCATTGTACATAAGAATGCAAATATAGAGAAACTTGATGAATAACAAATATAATATGAGATTGAGTATATAGAATTGCATAGGGATTATTGGTGATAAACAAGAACCAAGGGACCCATGATATATTTAGAAGTGTAGGTAACTTATCCCATATTGTCATCTCTTTGTTGTTTAGAGATAAGAGGTTTAATAAAGAATGCATGGAACTAACAATGTTGGTAAGGTCGTTATGCATACATCCTAAGAAGCTAAAAGAGATACTCGAGAGGCAAGGGATGATGGAGAAAGCATTAGAGATGGAGTGCTCTAGAAACATGTAGCATAGAGGTAAGTGTCCATAGTCATGATAAAAGGAGAGTTTGTATATCTAGGAAAGTTTTTACTTAACCCTTGCATCATAAGAGTTTAATGTTATGATCAAATTGTAATGGCTAAAGTTATGGGATTGCAAACTACTAGAGAATTCAAAAATTAGAAAATTTCACAATTAGAAAAACGTGTAAAGAGAAACTAACTGCGTGAAAGTCACGTGAGGCGTGTAAGTAGCCTCGGTGCGAGTAGATGATAACCCACCGGGCTCTTGCGTATAAAAGACAAACATAGTCATATGTATATGTACAGTGAAACATTATACACAAACATTAATGTGTATTTAATAATAAATGTGTAATCAAATGAACTTTGAAATGTAATTAACTTGAAACTTATGTCTTTAACACACCCAATTACGTAAAGTAGCTTAGCATGTCGACGTCGGATGTGTCATTCACCGCTCTTGTTATTTAAAATCAAAAATATATTTCTTTTTATATGCATGTATGACGTAATCAAATACATATATATTAAAATCTCAAATGAAATAAACTTTTACATTTACCATTGAAAGACCAAGATCATTTGCACTAGTTCCAAAACATCGGCCATCATCTCATCTAGAGAAAAAAAGATCCACTAATCCAACAAATGATGTCTCGCCCAAGCGGTGCATACGGCACCACATGATCCGCAATAGTGTGGTGCACTGAACCGACACCTCCACCAACATCACCGGATGCAATCTAACGCTACTATGTTGGGCCGGAGTGTCGTGAGCTCCTCAATAAATCTCCTTCACTTTAGGAGGGATAATCAAGGCAATGGAGATTTTTGGGAATGGGGGATCATAGGTTAACCAACACGTGCACTGGTTTACTCTATGTAGAGCCACCTCCTCGCCCCGTAAAACTCATAAAAGTCAAAATAAATTGGGACCTCGTTAAGCACAAACTCGCAATATAATTTCTTGAAAAATAGAGAAGAACCTCATTGTTGTTGTATGGTGGATAATCAAAACCATCCACCATTGGTCCCCAAAAAATTGATTCATCGTCGTGGCACCAATGGATTGGGAACCGTTTGCAAGTAGTCACAGGGGGCATTGGTTCTCGGGTTAATAAATAATACACAAATGTAGTCTTTTACAATTTTTGTATTTTACGACCGTATGGGATAATTTATCTATATATCAATGCCTACGATCATCTCTAAAGGTATTCCATATGTCTATTTGGTTGGTTGCGAAGAGTCGACTTCGCCAATCAATGTTTTGCGAGTGTGTTGGCAAAGTCATGCGGATAGATTTGTGGCATGATTTTGTCTTATTATGCGAATAAGATTTTCAATGGAAATTTTATTTTGTTGGATTCTTCCAACGATATCACCTTGTGTTGTTGCTTGGTTACTGTGGGGATAGAAGGGGCCACGGGAGGCGGATGAACATTCAAATGAGGGTTTTGATAAATGTTTGGAGGGTTTTAAGGAATATTTAGACAATTTAGAGAATTACCACCTTGTCGAGTAACCTAAAAAACAAAGAAATTGTATACATAAACAAAAAATTGAAAAACCCATGAAAATCACAAAAAAACTAAAATGCAAGAAATTTGATCAAAATTGAGGGCTTACCACTTAAATCTTAAAGCAAAGCATCATTGAAAATTTCGTGATCCATAATTCGAAGACCAATTTGCATGGGTTATTCAATGTGCGAGTGCCATAGTGGGGTAGAAATCGTGATTAGCGGGGAAAATGTTGAAAATGGGGGTCGCGGGTTTGTTATTTTTCGTCTCGAGAGAGAACCGCCGTCGCGGTTTATAAACCATGATCACGATACGTGAATTTCGGGTTTTTATGTCCACTTTTGGTCCCCTAACTTGTTGCACTTACCTAGTCTAAACTAAAACTATTGACACCAAAAGGGTAAGGAAATAAGGTAAATACAAATTATTCATAGATTTAATAGATTTTATTTTTTGAACAAAGGAAAACGTGGGAGAAACTATTGTCCTCAAAGAATTCAATTTTCTAACTTGGTTGCTTTACACAAAATGTAATGTCCTTTTCAAGGTTAAAACTAAAAACAAGGAAATAACACAAACCCCAATTGATAGTAAACTGAATTTTATGCAAAAACTAGGCGGAACCTATTTTAGGTCCACCAAACCCCAAGAGACCTAGGATAAATTCAATTTTTTTCCTTCTCCACACACAAATTTGTAGAAATACATCAATAACATAAAACCCTTGATGAAATCATGCAAAATAATTACTTCCACCATAAAATGCGATTTACTAGAATTAATTAATGCTCAAAAACAAGCTGAAACTTCATAATTACAGAACTTTATAAATACTTGGAGAAAATGCAAATGATAGTCCAAATTGACCACAAAAATATCAATTATCCAATAAAATTAGAATCAAATTTTTCTAAGCACGAAAACCCACTAAAAGTGATCATGAAATCTCCACATGGGTAGATCAAGTTGGAAATGAATGTGGCAGCCCCCAAAAAATGTGCCCTAGCTAGAATGCATGCCCTAGCACTAATAAAAACCCTTGTCATTCTCAAATTTCAAATTTTGAATCTCCAACGTTACTCCCAAATGAAATCACCAATGCAACAAATGAGGATTTTCATCCCTAAGTGTTGTAACTATTGAGGGTTTTCAACCCCAATAGGATCTAATGAGGGTTTTTGTCCTCAATTGATGAAAATGAGAGCTCAATGCTCCAATTTCCAAAAGAGAAGTATATAATTCACAAGATAATCATTACAATGAGCCCCAACATTTGCTTTTATAGCCTTTTCTTTCCTTTCTTTGTGGAGTGCTCCATGTAGGCCTCTTTATTTCTTTTTTAACATTTGTTTTTCCTCTTAAAGAGGGACAACCTCTCCCTTTTAGCCGACTGAAAATAATGAAAATAGGCTAAGGGTCTTTTTTCTACTTTAGTATTTTAAAATACCTTTTATTTTAATAATATTATTATTAAGTTGTCCCAAAATGAAGAATTGATCGGGCCAACTTAAAATATTATTAATTATTTTTAATTTAGAAAAGGGGACATTACAAAAATCCTAACAATACCACAACTGAAAAAAATATCTCCTCGCTTTAGGAGCTTGTGACATGCCCTCAAGAGATCTAAAAATGACCCAAAAAAAGATCAAGTCCCTTTGGCATGGACCCTAGCTCATTCGAAGCTACCTATCCAAGGGAATCAAGTTCAAATGTAGTTATCCCTACATTGGTCCTTACCACATAGGCTATCAACCTCCATACACAATCTCACATAATTCTCACGATTGCCCACACAAGTAACACTAGCAATCACTAACTGGACCACTCTCGGTTAATCCTCACCATGAAAATGAAACCACTTGCATGACCCTAACATCCAAAAATGAGGTCGACTTGAAATTAACAACTATCTGCAAGCATGAAGGGTCCAAGTTTCTACACACTTAGGTGTATTTAGTAACAAGGATGATTATTCCACTTCATCCTTAAGATGTATGTCATCATCATCATAATGGAAAACATAGAGGGGACATTATACTATGATAATAAAAGTGATTGACATTTATTCTTTAAGCTTTATAAACTATAACATGTAGATCTAGAAGGGTGTAAAGATAATTCAAGATAATTACGGCTCAAAAAAATTATATCGATTCTGGTAATTACACGGAATTGGGGGCCAAAAGTGGACAAAATGCGGGACAAACGAAAAAAAGAATAAGGATGGGGCAAATTTTGGTTTGGTAATATTCAAACCATAACACGCACATGTTTTAGGAAATGTGTGCGCGCTTTCCTAAAAGTTTAAATAAAAAAACCAAGAGCACCTATTGACATGTTAGATTTTTAACCCACTTACACTTAACCATTTAAAAAAATAGTTTAGAAACTAGACTTGAAATGCTACAATTCATGTTCTTATAACATATTCAAATTTTGAGTGTAAGTATCTCAAATATCTCGTACAAGTTGAAGTTTTTTATTTTCCATAATAAAGTGTCCACTTAAAACCCCCTTTTGGCCCCCCATTTCCATGCACTTACCCTCCTCATAATGATTCCCCATTTATATAATCAAGGAAAAGAGAATCTCGGGGAAAATAAAAAATATTTTTCAACCAAATTCATATAACGAGATCTAAAGTTTATATTGACACAAGGAATTTCATCAATTCACAATGTTGTGAGTATATAACAATGTGTTTTTACAAGCTTCCCCGCTTTTCTAAATTATTTCACATGAGAATTTTGGTTTCCTTGGTTATATTCGTTTAGATATAAATTACGATATAGGAGGTTGATTGTGAAGATTTATTGGTACAAACCACTTTCCATGTAATAATAACTAGTGCGAGATATCTTAAATATGCCAATAGATATCAATCTCAAGGCTCTTATCTTGGATTTTCCATATACCATATTGATTAACAACTCCATTACCTTTTTCAAACATGTCCTACTTACAAGTGATAAATGGCATCAATCTAGTTGCATTAATGAGTTGGGATAAAAATATGTAAAATAATAATAATTGTATGGGTTTGACTTAGTTGGATAAAAAAATATGGAATGATATTTGGTATTAGAGCTAGGTTCAAGTTATGGAACCTCTAGGTTCAAAAAAATTTAAGCTGTTGAGTTTTCCCATTTTGGCATTGTCATGTGCATAACCGTCATATTCATGAGGCATGAGGCGATTGTGAAACCTTCGCAAAGGTTGCACAACCTCCTATACTTGCAGGAGGAGGTCCCACAACTGTCACAGAGATAGCACAACTGCTAATCTATGAAGATTGATAGTTATATGACCATCGTACAATTATCACACGGAACAAAATGAACATGTTGAGGATATGTACTACGAGTCTCGAGATAAGAGAATAAATAGAATTGGGTTCTTCTAGATCTATTATTGGATCATACCTCCCCAATTTGAGGCTTTTAAGTCCCTAAAATATTTAAGGACTAATGAGGTGAGGAAATTTCTTCCCGCATCTTCCTGGAATACCACTTGGCCTTGGTAGGCAATTGGCCTTTGACACAATTAACCACGTGTCTTGCACTCTTCGTTGTGTTGTCCTCTCTTTATGCTACAATACCACATCTTCCTCCAATTCCAACTCAATATTTGGAGCAAGATCCTCAATAGATGGTAGCAACAATCCCTCTACATCCCGAATTAACATGGAGGGCTCAAAGAGACGTAAGTTCTCAACATTCACAATTGAATATATTCTCATATAAGGAGGAAAATCCAAGTTAAATGCATTCTTACCCACTTGTTCCAGAATTTCAAATGGGCCATATCGAAGAGGTTTGAGTTTCTTAGCTTTACCTTGTAGTCTTTCTCTACTCAAGTACAACCATACCTTGTCACCAACAAGGAAATAATTCTCAATTTTATGTTGATCATGCCTTGCTTTGTACTTGGTTTGTGACTCTTACTGTGTATCTTGTTGAATCTTTTCAATGAACCTTTCATCTTTGTGGACTTCTAGATCCACTTTCCCGTTGTATTTGTATGGTAATCTCAAAACAACATCAAATGCACTCTTAGGAAAATAACCAAAACATGTTTCAAAATGAGTCTTACTAGTAGAAGCATGAACTACCCTGTTATAAGAATGTTGGATATACACCAAATTCTCATCCCAAGTCCTAGGATGTTTCCTATTGTACCCTCTCAAGAGTTGAACCAAGGTATGATTTACCACTTCTGTTTTCCCATTTGTTTGTGGATGAAAAGTGATAGACCTTTTCAACTTAGTATCCATCTTCTCCCACAAAGTAGACCAAAACTTTCCTATGAATCATGAGTCCTGTCTGACACAATAGAATTAGGCAAACCAAAATGAACCCACACATTAGCAAAAAATAATCAACTTGCATCATGGCTTTAATGGTCTTCTTACAAGGAATGAGAATACACATTTTACTAAACCGTCCACTACCACAAAAATATAATCATACCCTTTCTTGGAAGTAGGAAAACCGCCCACAAAATCCATGGAGATGCTCTCCCATGGCCGGGAAGGAACTAGTAATGGCATATATAAACCCAACTTTTTATTATTAGGCTTGCTTTACTACATAAAACACAACCCTTGATAAATTTGGCAACTTTTGCTTGCATGTTTGGCCAATAAACATACCTTTGTAAGTGCACAACAGATCTTTGTCACACAAAAGTGACCAGCCACTTTAGAAGTGTGTGCTTCCCTCATCAACTAAACTCTTTCCCCTTAGGCACACAAAGTTTCTCGTTCTTGTAGAGTAGTCCATCCTGAAAATATTATTCTCCCCTAAGTGAAAAGCCCTCACTTGGAGGTTTCTGCTTGAAATATTTCTCCAAACTGGATCCTGCTCATAACCTTCCTAATATGCTTCACATATAAAAGGTTCAAGAAGAGTTAAAGTGCCCATAGTTAAAAGTAAAGGAGGTCTAGACAACATATCAACTAATTGGTTAGTCACACATTTCTTATATTTTATAATCAAATGAAATTGTTGCAAGAAACCCATCCACTTATAGTGTCTATTGTTGAAGTTTATTTTGAGCCTGCAAATATTGAAGAGGTTGGTGATCCATGTGTGTATGATAGTTTCTTTACCCATCAAATAATGTTTCCATTTCTTGATCGCTTGCACAAGAGCATACAATTCCTTATCATATGTACAATAATTCAAAATGGCTCCATAAAACAATTCAAAATGATAACATATGGGCCTACCTCCTTGAAGTAGGACAACTCCCATAACATAGTCACTAGCATTGGTTTCTACTTTGAAAGGAAGTTGCAAGTTAGGTAATGCCAAAATGGAGCATGACTAATCTTGTATTTAAATGACTCAAAATCATCTTGTTGTTTCTTACCCCAATTAAAAACCTTACCACATGTTGTCAAAATGTAGAGGCGTTGTTATGGAAGAGAAGTTCTTGATGAAATTCCTCAAATACTGAATGCACCAATAAAACTCCTAGTCTCGGTCAAACTAGACGGTGTAGGCCAATTCAGAATGGCCTCTATCTTAGCTAGATCAATCCTCAACTCTCCATCTCCAACCACATGCCCCAAAAATACAAGCGATTGTTGAGAAAACTCACACTTCTTCTCATTCAACACTAGCCAATTCTCCTTTAAAACTTGTAAAACTTGATGCAAATGGTTAATATGCTCCTCAAAAGTTTTGCTAAAAAAGAATGTCATCCAAGTACACAATGACAAAGGAATCAATAAATGGCCTCATTACCTCATTCATCAACCTCATGAAGGTATCTGATGTGCATTGCATAGCCCGAATGGTAATACCAACCATTCATACAACCCTTTCCTAGTCTTGAAACGTTGTTTTCCATATGTCCTCTTCCTTAATCTAAACTTGGTGATACCTAGATTTCAAATCAAGCTTAGTAAAATATTTAGCATGTTGTAATTGATCCAACAAATCATCAATTTGAGGAAGAGGGTACCTATTTTTATGGTTATTTTATTTAATGCTCTATAATCAACACACATCCTCCATGAACCATCTTTCTTAGGTACTAAAACAATAGGAGAACCACATGGAGAAGTGCTAGGATGGATTATACCTTGCTTAATCAAATATTGTAAATGTTGTTTTACCTCATTGCATCCTTCAAAGACTTCCTGTACAATCCCAAGTTTGGAAGTCGGACTATCGGGTAACAAATGTATCTCATGCTCAATTGGCCTAACCGGGGGCAGCCCCATAGCTCTTGGAAAACTTCCTTGAACTATTGAACCAAATCTTTCATTTGTTTTGCTCTTTGTTAGTAAACATGTTACAAGTGGTCTTAGATGCAATAAATTCCTCTTCTTGAATATCCCTCAAAATAAGTAATGTAAATTTCCCACTAGCATTAATAAGCTTCTTAGCTTTATAGGCACTTACCAAAGAGATCTTTGAGTCTCCTGTAAAGGCTAAAATGATGTAGCTCTTACCATCCTTCACCAAGCGGTATTGGTTGGCTCTTCTCATGAAGATGGCATCCCTAATATACAAGTATGGACTTCCAAACACTACACCACACACATCAAGAGGAAACAATATCCAAAGTAACTTCATCAATGAACTTTTTATCAATACCAAATGTAATTTTATTGCTTGGTAACCTTGATGTCTACACCTTTCTTCACCCAACCCAATGAATACGGATTTGGATGATTGTAAGTCTCTAATTTCAGCTTATCAACTAACTCCTTACTTATCAAATTATCTTGAGAACAAGTATCAAAAAGAGCATCCACTTTGGTTTTCTTCACTTGGATTTTTATATGAAAAAGCTTAGTAAGTTCATTTTCTTGAAAACAATTATTACTACCCAAACATACCTCTCTATGGACGGAGGTACAACACATTGTCTCATCCACCTCTTCACTGCAAAATATTTCCTCCCCTTGGAGGGAAGCCATGGCCTTCTTTTTATTCTTCTTATTCTTGAAGGGATGTAATTTCGGTGGAGCTTCCAACATTTTCCTCGGAATGAGTGTCAACATCACAATGACCACAATGAACTTTAGTATCCTTCTTAGAAATGGAAGTAACATTCTTCTTACCTTTCCCTTTTCCTTTCTCCTTTTTCTTGGTGTCACCTTGTTTGTTTGAAGCATGTTGAGAGGTAGATGAACTCTTCTTCTTGTCCATCTCTAGATAGTGGGCTTGAGAACAAGCCTCATCTACATTCACCGGCTTGGCCAAGAACTGGTCTCCTCAAGTGGCTATGGAGTCCACCGATGTACTTCATTAAAATGTCTACATCTTTTCCCATTTGGACAACTTTCTTCTGGAACTCACTAGTGTACTCTTGCACATTTTGGCCTTGCTTTTCTACCTGAGATATTTCCAATACATGGACCTCTCTTCCTCATAACAAATAGGATAGAATTTCTTTTTTATTAGCCTCTTAAATTCATCCCACTTAGAAATAGGAGGAAGCTTCTTAACAACCAAAGAATGAACATAGCTTTCAAACCAAGTTAAAGCATGATTGGTTAATTTTAACCTTACAAATGAAATTTGACTCTCATTGATTTGATGCAAATTGAAATATACCTCAAGTTGAGCTAGCCAATGGTCTAGCTTCTCGCATTCACATCCCCATCATAAGGCTAAATTTCTATCTTCGCCTCCACTTTGAATGGAGGAGTAATGTTGGCACGGGGATGCTCTTCCTCCTCATATATGAGTGTCTTCTTTATGGCCTCCTAGTGCCTCTTTTGGAACACCAAGCTTCTCCATGAGCAATCCCATGATGGACTCCAACTTTCCCATAGACAAGGAAATATTGCCCACATCTTTGGACAAACTTGCCACATCCGCCTCCAACTTGTAGAAATGTTCTTCTTCAATCTCACATGCATCTCCACTACAAGCCATGTCTCGATTCCTTGCTTCCACTTCTTGGTGGAAATATCTGCTTCAAAAGGAATGAGGATACCTTCACCGCTTTCACTACCCTTTTGGGTGAGGGGCATCTAACTAAAAATGTCAACACAAGTTAAACCACACAAAAACAATTTGATCTTAACTACTTTAATACCAATCTGATCCGTAAACTACCTCTTTTAAAATAAACAGATCATACTCTAGTGATAATGAATGAGAAATTGCTAGAGTTATTATTAAGATAGTATATTATGAAATAATCACTCATAACAATATTGAAATGAGAGAGAAAGACAAAGAGACAAGAGAGTTTTATCCTCGAGAAACCCAATGTGGGAAAAAATCTAGCTAGGTAAGCAATTGTTTCCCTTTCACTATGTAATTCTCAAACAATACAAGTTCACTACCAATATATGGCCTTCAAGAAGGATTAAAATCTCCTTCTTATTTGTATTTCCTTGCTTACAATCCTCAACAAGAAAGAACTTTGTTGTTTGTAAACAAAACAAGAACAATTCAAACTTTCTCTTTTGCTCACACTTGAATTCACTCAAAACCACTTTCTAGATGAATGAAAGTGCTTGCATTTATAGTTGTTCTGCCCAAGGATGGAAGGAAAGGCGAAACGAACCGAATTGGGAAGCCCAAACATTTGCAATTGTTGAGTTTCCCCATTTTGGCGTCGTCGGTTGTAGAACCGCTACTATCTACAAGATGCGGTTGCAGAATCGCCGATACCTACAGGCAGCGGTCCCGCAACCGCTATTCTATGAAGAGTGGCAATTCTGCAACCGTCGCGGTGGTTCCATGACCGTGGTATAGTTATCACATGGAATAGAACATCAATGGCCGTTTTTTTCATTCTAAAGTGTATGGATCACCGTAATCCTGACTTGACTGTTTCCATAACAATGAACATGTTAAGGGTATGTCTTTTTACCAAGTCTCGAATAAGAGAATACATAGAATTGAGTACTTCTAGATCCATTTTTGGATCCGAAGATGAGAATGGCATCCAAGTACACTATGATGAAAGATTTGAGGAAGGACCTGATTTCCTCCATCCAACAATGTATGATCCTCCATCAAGCACATGAATGTTACTAGTGCATTGGTTAACCCTAAAGGAATAACCAACCATATGTAAAATCATTTTTGTGTCTTGAAATATGTCTTCAAGATGGATTGCAACCTATGATAACTTAGCTTTAGGTCGACCTTGATAAGTATTATGCACCTCAAATCTAGTCCAGGAGCTCATCAATGTGTGGTAGTGAACATTGATTCTTCATTACAATCTCGTTGAGTGCATGATATTTTATGTAGATCCACCATGCCCCATCTTTCTTGGGTGAGAGGACTATTATGTTGCCATGAAGAGAAAATATAGCCTAATCTTGCTCGATCAAGGATCTCTTATATATGGTATTGGACTTCATTTTCCCGAGTGATACGAAGTACAATCGGTTATTTGGAAGAGAGGATCTAAACACCAAATCTATGCGGTGTTTTTCTTGTACAATATGTTGGGAGGCCTTTTGGTTTTGAGAATACTTCACTAAGATACTTTGGTAATTTTTAAAGTAGTTGTTGCGAATTTTTGTGCAATGTGCACTTTTCTACCAATGCATGTTTTCTCTCCCATACAAGTGTCTTTAGATGGACCATGAGCAACATGAACTTCTACACGTGAGACGTGTTTGCGGCATTGTTTGGTAGAGATTGGGGTGACATTGGTTCTGTTGAGAACACATAGTGCTTGAAAAACAAATATTTGGCCCGAATAGTCCATCTTTGTGGCTTTTCCCGATATGTAGCATCACATTCATATAAATAGGGTCTTCCCAAAAGTATGTCTTAGACCTTAAGAGGTGTAATTTCATAAGTGCAACTATGGTACTTTATATTGAAAAGCACATTGTCATCAAACTTGTGTATCTTTTCTAGATTGGATACATCCAAGTGAGTATGGGTGAGGATGTGCAAAAGTAGGAAGTGTAAGGCATTGTGTTTGTCTTTAGAGATTATATTCTTTTGACTATCACTTTGTCATTGATGGCATCATAGAGAGGTTTTCCTTCGACCCAAAACTTTGTGTTGAAGAGACGCTCACATTCCTCTAAAGAATCGATGACATTTATGTTGGTCTTTGAGACAAAAATTTCTAGATTAGTGCCGTCCATTTATGTGGACCTAACTTAGACTATATAAACGAGTGAATTATATACATGGAATTCAAAATCATCATGGTTGTGTGAGCGATGTCGATGACAATATTTGACACCTAATTTCTTCTTTCCTTTTTTAAGTGGAAGGGTCTTTCTTATTCTATTGTGAAAACCTTCTTAGGATGTTCACCCTTGCTCAAAGTGTTGTGCTTGTTTTGTGTAGGGGTTATAGATGGTGTGTTGTGCACGGAAAAATCTTGTACATGTTGGATGAAGATGTGAAGAACTACTTCATCTTCACCTTCACCTCAATCTCTACAACAGTGTTGTGGTAGGCTTCACCCAAAGAGTCAAAAGTCAATAATTCCATTTTAGCACATAAATAAGGTGAAATTTCACTAATGTACTTCAACACCTTATGTTACTTCATGAGGTCCTCGCATGATAGCCAACACGAAACGTAGTCATGGAACTCATTGGTGTAGTCTTCTACTAATTGATCCTTGCATTGTTGCGAATGTTGGAACTGCATGTATTCATCTCCGTAGTGTCTAAGGGGTTGTACTCCTTTTGTATACAATACTCCTTTTGTGTAGTGCTAGAAAATCATCTCGAGTCCGAATAGGTTGGAACCCTTTGTCGATGTGCATTGAATGTCTCCCACTAGAGGGACAATGAAATGGATATCTTAAATGTTGTTAAGGTGGTCTTCTCCTTGTCATTAAAGTTGTTGATAGGAAGTAGACCTCAAGATGGTGAATCCACTTATCCAATGTTGCGGCATCAATCTTGCCTTCAAACACTAGAATGTTGAGGTTCACTTGGACCTTGAAAGGGATGTGATATTAAAACTACATGTGAGAAGGCTAGGAGAAAGTGGACACTGACGATCGGGTTGATATAAATCATCATTTCTTGAACTAGCCAAATATTTTGGTTCATTGTGCATCCTTTATTTATCTTTTAGACGTTTGAGGCTACCTTGGATTGCTTTCGGATGTTATTCATCTTACTCTTGGTATGGCATTCTTCAATATGTGAGGAAATAGAATCGGCTTGATTTCCTTATCTTGTTGTGCTTGCATGTTTATAAGCATAGAATAGGCAAGATCTCTACTCGATACCAATGATTTGTACCACAAAGTGTGGGACTATGTGTTGGGGACAATCCTATGCTAGTTGCATCTACAATGATTATAAGAGTGTGTGCGAGTTATTGAATGCAATGAACCAAACACATTATGTCGTTGTGAAATAATTATTTATAAGAAATGCAACTTCTTATCATTAACAAATAATAAGTAATAGATATATAGATGTACAATATCACAACAAGGCTAAGAGAGAAAGATCGTGTGATCAATAAGGGAATGTTTCTGACATATTTAACTAGACTAAGTTGATTTACATAATAGTGTGACAATTACAAGATAGGATAAGCATGCAAGTATTCCAACTATCCGATTAGCCGGAAGTTGACCCTTAGGCAATTTTGTATGTTACACATTTATACAACAAATTTAGGAGGGTAGTTATAATAACATGTTATCATTAGGGAAGCAACTAAAATTCATTCCACCTCCCATGTGTGACAGTTGAACTTCCTCTGCAATGTGTGTGGCCAATGTGTTTCGATGTCGATGATTGCGCATTGAGATTCATAACATGCCACAAAACTAGGAAGGTGTCACTTGGAAGACCATACATGACTTAAGAGACTCCATATGGATGCAAAGAGAACTTGTGGCACAAAGCGTAGGGATTGTGCAAGAGTGGGCTCTGATGTTTCCACAAGACAATTATGTAAGGTTGGTATAAGATATCAATAATATTGCAAGGCTCTAGAGGCTTTATACATGGTACAAAAGCATGTGAGTTACTACAAGTAGATGTGATAGGACTACGGGATTTTGTATGCACAAGTTCTATGTGTGATTGCAAGTAAGCACAATTCGGTTGAGACTTCATGTGTTGTAAGGGCATGACGCAAATGAGAGCTCATTGGCCTCCAATGTGAGATGGGTGCAAATTGTGTAAGGGCACAAATGGGGGATGTGTGCACTTGCGTAGATGCACAAGGATGAAAATATGTTCAATCTTGATCCATTATTTACAAACACCTATTTGACTCCTTTGTTACAAATCTATATTTGAATATACAATGGTATGTGTAAATCAATGATTGTTGGCGGGGGGCTCTCTTTATCAAAGGATATAATATCTTCATTTTCTTTCAAAGTATTTACCATTGAGGAAAAAGTATGTAAGCTCGACATTACTAAGGTAGTATCTCATACGGCTACATAAAGTATGATTTTGTAGATATCGGACCTTTTAAGTGATTTTGAGATGTAAAGTTGAGTATTCTTATATTAGTCTATGAGATCATAATCCTTTGTTGTTTGTATTGTTACTTTTCCCCCATTGGGATTAGGGCTATTTTGAGGTCTACCTCGTCATGTTGTGACTACTGACTACCTCATTTTGTTTTCCAGTGTAAAGTATAAGTCTAGGACTTGAAGTGGGTTTACATTGGTTGATATTACCTTTAGATAAAAAGGAGGGATGAATGGAGCTATAAGAACTTTTTACTTTCGAGTAGTGATGAAAAGCATTTCAAATTGCATGTGTACTGAAAGAATTAGTCGAGTCATATTATTAAAAGCAACCATATTATCTATTAATGTAGCATTGCGATCACGCGTGATTCTATCATGCACCAAACTAGAAGGTATTATTCTAATGTACATACATTACATGGAACATGTAAATGTATCTAACCATTGAAATTTTCCTTGCAACCTATGAGAATTAGGGTTCAATATCATTAAAAGTTTGCATGCCCGATTTGAATCCATGAAAAATAAGAAAATTATATAGGAGGAAAGGGTTGAATGAAATAGTAAGATCTAAAATCGGCCCTAAAATATGAAATCACGAGAAGGGAAAATGAAACACTAAGGTTGGGTGCTCAAAAATGGATTAGAATCACAAAAATATTTTAATTAAATTTTACCAAAGCATAAAATAATTATAAGGAAAGCCACAATTCAAAAACTAATAAGTGGCAATCCTAATCGATCCAAATTATGTGAAATTAACAATTTTATATAGTTTTCTCATTCTAGAAAAGGAAAAATAGTTATTAGATTAGATATTGGACAAGATTTTTCATCAAGATGTACAAAAAATATGGTAAGTCTAATATTGTTGTGTAGTTGAGCTTGTGGGTGTCAAACAGGTACATGGTCGTATGTGTTTATGCTAGATAGGCTTGGTACCGAATACATCCAGTGCTACGAAGGGGGCTTGGGAAGGTCTAATGGAGTTCAATTCTTTTGTATAGGTTTGTTTGTCTGGTATGTTGTTTTTGTAAATTTAGAATATTGTGATGACTGCAACAAAATGTGAATTGTCTTCTCCTTGTGCCAAACCCTAGTTTTGTATGCTTGACTTGGAAAAGGGATTAGGTATTTGGATTGGACTAGCCTTAACACACTCCCATGATATTTGAGTGTCACATATGCACCACTACTCCAAAGAGGGCTCAAACCGCACATAATTCTCTAACAATCTTATTTTGAGGTGGAACTAGCAAATAATACATAGAACTTAGACTTAATCCCTTTAGCTTAAACACTTGGCAAAATACACTTCAAGACCTTGTATGCTTGAAATTATGTTCTTTACTTATGTAGTGCTTTGCTCTTAGAAGATTAAGAAAAGATTTACTCTTTGTAAGTGATAATCTCTAAGGAGTGAAGCTATACTCAAATGGATCAAATGGCTTAGAGTACATTTTTATGTATAGGAGACATTTCGTTAGTTTTTCTGCTCAACCAACCCTAAAATCATGCCTAGGCTAAATAATATAAGCTACTATTAGAAATTACGACCATTGGAGAAGGGGAGGACAAATTCATAACAAGTACATAGATTCGGGGCTATCCAAGGGCTACGGAACTATCTTGTAGGCCCCGTATCTCAAAACTAAAAATGGAGATGCATTACAATTCAAGGTTGAATCATCTACTAAATGGTTTTGATAGTGATTAATTGAAGAATGGGGACACCTTGATGGATTAGAAGGAGTTCTCAATAAGTCAATACGTGTGAATAAGTTCAAATATGTATTAATGAACCATAAATATGCAAAAATTGTTGTGGTCGAGTGCCTCGAACAAATTTAAGATACTACAATAACAATGTTTTTGCCCAAATTTTGTTTGTAATATTTATTTGTTATAACAAATTTTCTTCGGAAGGTTAATCCACTTTATCAACATATTCTACTAATCTTCAACTACATTATCATATTTACATACATTGTTTAATTTTTAAGAGATTTATCATATTTAAGTTGTCTCAATTCCTTAATTTCATAATCTACAAAATTCTCAATTAATAATTACATGGTCAACAATTTTCCTAAATATTGTATGGACTATAGCATTAATTTTTATATATATATATATATATATATATATATATATATATATATATATATATATATATATATATATATATATATCCTTTTTCGTTCTTCTCAATTTTCTTTTTCCAATCCATCTCTTTCAATTTGAATTAGTTTTAGTTCTTCAATTATAACATCATTAATAATATTCCTAAAGTTATGTAGTTGACAACATGTGGCATTTCGTTAAATTCAATTATTTGGTCACTATGCATGGAAAACTTTCATTTCTTTGAGACTTAACTTCAATGGTAGAAAATGCCATTGATATTGTTTGATCTAAAAAAGTGTTATACTAACAAATTGCATATGAATTGCAAAGTATGTTAGAAAGGATTCCACTGTTTAATTTATTTTTCAAAAAATCTACATGTTGAGTTTTTTGGGATATATTATATCATTCCATGTTTTGCATGCATGTGTATGAAGGCATTTGCATCTACATGTTGACAAAAATCCTCCTATGAATGCATTTGCATCGATGTGTCTACAACAAACCTCCGTTAATTATTTTTGATGGCTCTCCATAATGTGCTCCAAAAGCTCCCATTTTGGCATAAGATGAAAGGATGCTAGCAAAAGATACAAAGTTCGACTATACACTTGCTCAATACATTTGCCTATAATTTTCCAAGGTTGTATCAACAATTTTTGTTTTGCACAACCTCTGCAATCATTGCATTTTATGACACCACATTTAGTTGAGGTATTTGGTTGAACAATTTATTTGCTTTGATTATGGTTCCACGTTTTGTGAGCATGTCTATGAGTGTAGTCGTGACTACTAGATCCGATAAAAAATTTCCTCCGAATTTCTTTGGATAAATTTCTATACCTTGTTTCAACATAATCCACGAATATTGTAAGCAAATACCATAAACAATGGCTCATCTCGTAGCCACTCAATATACTCCTTAGTGTGGGGATCAATACATTTCAAATTTTTGAAGAGTTCATTATCAATTTGTTTAAGAAATGAAAGAATATTAGCCCACACTCAAATAGTTCCCTAATGGTCTATCCCTTTACGAGCCTCGTTTTCATCAATTTTTCGCAATCATGCATGAGAATATTGAGCACAACAAGAATATTTTGGACACATTACTTCTACACAAGAATTGGCATGTGTGTTGGGGTTCATGTCAAACTGTGCAAAACCACATTCACCAACTAATGGGCTAGTACCTATCGTTACTAGGTAGGGGTTTTGCCACCCTTGTTAAATATGTCAATGGTTCAACTTTCCCGACCCTACACGTTTGGATAATTAGAAAGGCAGACACATTTTGAAGATTGGAAAGTATATCCAATCCCGTAAACAAGAAAAATTATAGTTGTGTTAATATTTAATATGGTATATATTAAAAGCGATTGAAATCAAAGAAAAAAAATTGATTCATAACAACGTAGGGAAATTTTCATTTTAAAGATAAAATCCCCCATATACTTGTTCCTTTCCTTCTAGAATCAATTATTATTTCATTTTAGCTCTTGTCCACCATTCCCCATGTAAACTCATTTGGGTCTCCCATTTACTACAAGGGTGCATGTAACCCCAACATAACAAACCCCAAAAATATGCAAGGAACAAACCAAGTTTTATGGACTCTCGCCACACAATGGTGCTAAAGGAGGCCCACTACCTCACCCAAGATTTTACCTTTCGAGAGAAATGACATTGATCTTACAAAATAACTTTTGTTCAAAACAAAAAATCACCCCGATATAAGACAAATCTTTAGATACTCTCATTTATCCATATGTGATTTCGGAAAAAAAAATTAAATTGTGGAGGTAATATTGTTGTTCTTTCCTTCCGAAAGAACTTGTCAAATTTCTACCCTATAGAGAAGGAAAAGAGTTTTCTTCTAAACTAAGTGCTTATGTTTACAAGCTAATTGATCTATGTTCTTCATGTCTCGCTAAACTACCCTCCAATCAAGTTTTCATTAAAGAGGTTCAAAGGTTGAGTCCCCAAGTCCTTAAGCGAGCTTGATAATCCCCAAGTCCTTAAGTCACTAAATTTCTATTCGGTGACTACAACAACAAATTGCTACCTATATACTATACATCATATATTATTATTTAACTATAACAAAATTAGTTCTACAAAAAAATCCTTGAATTCATTGTTCCAATAGTTTCATAAAGACAATTTGTTAAGAAAAATATGAAACATGATTTTGAACCTCTTTGCATTAAATAGAAATAAATTTACCCTTTTAACCATATCAAGACCATTGTATTATCAAAGAATCGCTCTACCAAAATGAGTTCTTCAAAATTTCTTGGAATTCTTTTGATTTAAATAAAAAATCCTTGAAATCATTACAATGCTCGAGTCATCTTGAATCAATCTTTTGATAGACAATTTCTCAAGCTAAATTTGTTTTCAAGTCCTTTATAAATTTAAAGAAAATCGTCCCTTTTCAACTACACTAAGAGCATAATTGGACATCCATGCCACATAAAGGGGCATCCATCTTGTAAATTCACCCCACTTTGGGTTTTTGATACGAATGAGCATTGAATTACCACTTGAATCCATAGTCACAATCCTCCTCCAAGCATTTTTTTCAAATGATTTTGAATCCCTTTTCTAATAATGGTCACAATCTAGGACTCCTCCCAAGTTCCCAAGTTATTTCAAAATGAAAAGGCTTATGGCCTCTACTTGTCTAATCCGAACACCACCATCAAATTCCAACCTAAATAAGAAAAACTAAGGATCGCAATAAATCCTTCTTTTCAAACTACGATATAGTAGGACTTCAAAACTACAAACATGGATTCTATACTACAAGGAGAACAATGCATGTTTTCCATAAGATTAGAGCATGATTTGAACCTAGTGCATATAATATGTAACCAAGGTGAGATAGTTTGGACAACACAAATCTCAAGGCTCCTAGTAGGGTTGATCCCAATTCCAGATTCTGAGGGATGTGAGCCAAGTGTAATTGTACCATGAAAACAGAAAACCCAATAGGAAATGGAGTCAAGGCCCGCACATCAAAACAAGGTCCACTAATAAATCACATATCAAAACAATCAAAATGACAATGATTTCAATTTCTAGGAACTTATGTTTTGATCCAAGGAATTCCAATGATCAAGCAAACCTCCAACACCAAGTCATAAATAAAATAAGTGCCTCATTGAATACCCAATTTGGTTTTCTACCTAGCACTCTACTTAAACATAACCATGGATTTACCCCTACTGTCCTCTTCTCGGTGTCATACCCATCTTGTGATTTCTACTCCCACTCCTTCAAAAGTCACTTATAGAACACCAAAATCTTATCCTATTCACCAAAAGTCCTCAAAATTACTCTTCATCTACTTCAAGTCCATAGACATTAGCCCCATCAAGTCCCCGTTCTCCGCCATTATCATCAAACCCGAACTCGTCTCTTCCCCATTAGAACCCCATCTTTTCCTTCCCCTTCTTACCACAAAATTCCCATCTCTTGATGCTCCTATAGATCCAAAAAGTCCCTAAAAATAATATAAGCTTGCAAAAAAAAACTAGAGATTTAGAAGTTAGATGTAAGGATTTTAGGTTAAAATATGAAAGTGTACAAAAATTAGGGTTACACATGAAAGATCATCAATGGTGGAGAAGTGAATCGAAGAAATACAAACTTTTGACATCTATGGAATAGCGGTTTAGAAATTTGGTGATCATAAAATATCTAATGTGATGCGTAGAAAGTATACACCGAAAGCAAAACACTAAGATCAATTATGAGTGTCGGTGAAAGAAAAGAAGACAATAAGTACGGGAAGATGCCGAAAAGCCCCGTTGGAAAGGCTTGACACTTTCCAATAGAGACACCCCACAATAAGATGCCTACGGCATAAGCGGTAAAACTTGAAAAATATTTCTAATATAACTTATCTTCTATAAATTATATGAGCTAGTTCACTCTTACGACAATATAAGAAAATTGCAACTAAATTAATCGTAAATGGTACCAATAATATCAAAACTTTGAAAGATAATTTACATTTATATTTTCCTTTAGAAGGTTATAAATTGATATTTCAACTTTTAATATTAAAAGATGATCAAAATGCCAATACACTGACCTATATATAAATTTATGGAAAGCTCCAAGCAAAGATCAAAGGAGAAAAAAGCTATATATAATCTAAGTGTAATAAATGAACATAACAAAGACCGTCTGAATGAGAACTCTATCACTTACATAACTTTGTAACATTTTAGTACATGTAAAGATTATTTATAAGATAAAGCAATATAAATTGAAAAATATAAATCGGATTAATGCTTCTAAAAAAGACCTGGATGGCTGCTACAAAGTTTTATCGTAAATCATTTCCTAGAAGAATTTTTAAATAAATATGGTTTTTACTGATCACATTTTTAGTTGATCTTGCGAATTGGCATGTTTCTGGAAATAAGTTAAGCGGTGAATTGGATGGCTTATGCCAGACCAATTGGGGAATTCCTATGGGGGACAATTGTTTGGCTGTGTACTTATCTCAGGCTATTTAGTAGTATTTGGTACATATCATGTCAAATTCCTATTCAGTTCGACTGACCAGAAAATATAACATTCTTTTTTAGCTTATAAACCCATCCTCAGTCATTAAATAAATAAAGCAACAACGGCTTGATGCGTGAATAATTAGACCTCTGCAATTGAAAAATTGGATTGATTTTTTGATTGCATGGATTTAAATTGCACTTTAACTTTACAGAATCACTCTCATGAAACAAACAATTTAATTTCATCTAGTAACATAAGCTGCCTGTAGATAAGTTCTACTTCTGATCATTTTCTTATTTTGATATCCACTTATTTCTGACTGTTCAACTGCTGAACTTTTTGTTTATTTACGCTTAAACTCTCAAGATGCTTCCCATTTGGACGATCCCTATTGTCTTTTAATATCTTATTGTTAGCACGCTTCTTCCTAGATTTTGGGATTGGTTTTGCAAATTTATTTTTTTTGCTTGTATATCCCCAGACATTTGCTTGGCTATAGAAGGAAGCCATTTTTCTCCCCTTCGCTGCTTTAATAAAGCAACTCTCTCTTCCTCTTTTTTCGCCGCTATCTGAGCTGCATATTCTTTTCCTTGTAATCTGGCAAATGCCTTTCTACTGTTCTTCTCTGCCTCTGCTAAAATATTGGTACCATCAACAGCAACAGATTGTAGCTGACACTTAAACTGGTGTATGACCACAAACATGTTAACAAATTAAAAATTTGTATAATAGTTTTCTGGATACATCAGCTTAAAGAAGTTTTTCTCTGATGTTTCGTATCCAACAACTGGATTCATCTTCAACCTTCACTTCCCTTGCAGATGGATCCAATTGTTGGATCTGAAACATCAGACAAAAACTTCTTTAAGCAAATGTATCCAGACGACTAGTAAACATTATCGGACTGCAAAAAACCACACAAATAAAAATTCTCGAAGACATCAATAATATCATAAATCATTTTCTAGCTTT
This sequence comes from Taxus wallichiana var. yunnanensis, assembly GCA_018340775.1. Taxonomy (NCBI): domain Eukaryota; kingdom Viridiplantae; phylum Streptophyta; class Pinopsida; order Cupressales; family Taxaceae; genus Taxus; species Taxus wallichiana. The sequence continues at coordinate 823,244,091 of CM031234.1, read as the reverse complement.
CATACTTGGATGATTATGAATGATTAAGCTTGACGAGCAAGGTAGATATAGAGTCATTAAATACCTCTGCTGATTTCTCATTAATCTCTTGTCTAGGAAGAATCCTTGGTTTCTTCCTGGGAAAAGACACTGGAAGCCTCTCAACTGCCGATGAAAATTGTAAAAAGAGTAAATACAGAACCTCGGACAAATAAAATCTCTAACCAAATGCATAAAAATGACAATTTGTGATTTGAATTATCAACTATTTAAGTTACATATGATACAAGAGAGAGGTTTAATGCAAAACACTTGCCCTCTTTTTACTCAACACTTAAAAGAAGCACGTTCTATGCCTTCATTTGCATACCATCAGGTTTGAGAGTAATGCCAAGAGGTGCCCGCCTGAACAGACGGATATCGTCATCAGCATCAACTGTGGGACTGTCAACCACATGTGGTTGCCAGTCTGGACTAGAAATTATATTGAGAGTCTTGTCTAGATAGTTATGAAGAAGATCTTGAGCCTGATATCAAAGCAGAGAGCTTGATTGAGTGAAATACAATAAGAATTTCCAAATATATATTGTAGCTCAAAAACTCTCTGCAAAATGTCTTAGACTACATACCACTCTTTTCAGTTCCTCTGGACAAAAACTAGATATAGTGTGAGCATTTAAAAATTTACAAACAAGAGCTCACATCATAAGAAATGAAGGTCTATTATCAACATAAATTTCTTAATAGACAAGAACAAGATTATTTGGCGAATGAATACAAATTCACCATTTTCTCATAGAAGTAGGTGTAAGTTACAGGATGCCTTAAACCAATATATTTAGAATCCCGTCCAAGAAACTAAATTTCAAAGACGATTGTAGTGCGCAAATTTAGGAGTTAGAGAAAAATCCAAAGATATGGCCAGTGAAATGGTTCTGGAAATTTATAATTAAGGATTCATCAGTGTGCCCCGGGATGCACCCCTATGTTTTTGGGACTGCCCCCTATAGGGGACGTTTCAGGGACGCAGGGATGGGTAGGAAAGGAAACGTCCCGATGCACGGGAAAAAATGGACAGGGGACGGCTAGTCGTACCCGGTATGGCCAAGGGGCGTCTAGACGTACCCCTACCATAACAGGTACGGCCGGCCGTCCCTAGGCAGCACAGCCCAAAAAAACTCAAAAAAAAATTAAAAGGGGGATGTGGGGGTCCACAAGGCCCCCACAACCTTTCCACTATACCCAAACCTAAAACAAGCACACAAACTAACAAAACTAGAAAACAAGTTTATTTGTATCGTTTTGCATTTTGTGAAGAAGAAGAAAGAAGAAAAACAGCTGTGAGAACAGATGAGAACAGCAGCGAGTAGAAAACAAGATAGTATTGAAATACATCATTTGAGGTAGGTTTAACATTCATTCTTCATTTGTACAAAATTTCTGTGTTTTTTCCAAAGTTTCAGACACTCATGGAGGTTTTTTTTTCCCTATGTTGTTTGCACTTGCAGTTGTGTTTTGAGTTTTCAATAAAACAATGAGCAGCAATGAGGGTAGTGAGGGTGAAGAGATTCAAATTCAACACAGAGGCCATAGAGGTGCTACAAGGGTTTCTTTTGAGAGTGGAAGTGTTGTAGGGTCCTCAAAGTTTATGCAAAGGGCCCATTTAATCCTAAAAACCTTTTCACAATTTGCAACAGCCATAAACAAGGACAAGAAAAAAAACTCAAGGGGGCCTAGAATATGGCTATGTCATATATGCAACAGGCAATATAGGGGCAGCTATACAAGAGTTTACTCTCATCTTTTGTGCATAAGTGGACAGGGGGTAAAGGTTGTATATGGAGGGTGAGGCAAGAAATAAGGGAATGTCAATAGAGACTACACAACCTAGTATGCAATTCCCTACCCAAACCATGGATGTTGAGAGTCAAAAGGGAGAGGGTTCTACCAAGGGAAAGAGAAAGGTTGCTAGTGTTGTTGGGATGTTCAATATGCAATCACAGGAATTAGCCGAGTCCTCTATTGCCAAGTTTTTCTATGCCCGTGCCATACCATTTCATGAGGCGCATTCTCCCTATTTCAAACAAATGTTCAAAATTGTAATTGTTGTTGGTCCATCCTTGAACCTTCCGGAGAACATCTACTACGCACAAGCCTCCTTCATAAAAAGTATTCTAAGGTGAGTGTGGTGATGGAGGAGATGAGGCAAACTTGGATAAGGGTGGGCTGCTCTATCATCATGGATAGATGAACTGATATTAAACATCAGCCACTCATCAATATCATTGTCACATGTCTAGCTGGCTCTTATTTTCTTAGAGCTATTGATTGTTCAGGGAAGAGAAAGGATGCAAACTTCCAATTTCAAATTTTGAAGGATGCCATAGAGGAGGTTGGGCCCTCAAATGTTGTACAAGTGGTGACTGATTCGGCCCATGTATGTAAGTTAACTGGCTTGATAGTGGAAGGTGCTTACAAGCACATTTTTTGGATCTCATGTTGTGTTTCTGCATTGGACAATGTATTGAAAGACATTGGGAACATAGATTGGGTGAATACGATGGTAACAGTAGCTAGATATATACAAAAGTTTATTTGCAACCATCACACTTCACTTGCTCTATTCAAAAAAAAATCGAGGAAGGAATTCCTCAAGCCTATGGATACTAGATATGCCAATTACTTTATTTTGTTAGAGAGGATGCTTGAGGTGAAGGAGCCTCTACAATTAATGATGGTTAATCCAGAGTGGGGAAGATGGCTAGAGGCAAACACAGCTGAAGGAAAAAGTGTGAAACAAAAGATCCTTGACGATGATTGGTGGTCCACAATGAGGTAAGAAATCGTTGCTTTTAATATTTTATTAATTTATTAATGTTTCTAACTTGTAAATTATTTTAATCTTTCATTCTCTATAATAGTATTCACTTTGAGTCTATCATTTGAGTCTTAAATTCTTAATCTTTTCTAAAAAAATGTTTCTTGTTTGTAGATATGTTTGCTCCATCATCTCACTTGTGCGGGTCATAAAATATGTTGATACAAACTCTCCTAGTCTTGGAGAGATTTATGTGACATTTGACAGCATGCATGGGAAGGTGAAGCAAGCAAATCATAAAAGGTCCCGATTTGGGATTCTATGAGGCGCATATCAAGCCCATCGCATACGCAGCTGTGGAACACAATGAACACCCCACTTCATATGGCAGCCTATGCTCTAAATCCCAAATGGTATGCAGCATGGCTTAGGAGAGTGCCTCCATGTGATGATGAAGTGAAAAAAGGGCTCATGAAGGCCCTTCAAAAGATGTATAATGATGAGGAGTCTGCTTTACTTTGAGCACAGTGGCTAGCCTTTGTCAATCTTCGTGGGCCAACATTTAGCAAACCAAAGGCGATGATGGATAGAGCCACATTAGCTCAGACTAACCCTATTGGATGATGGACATGGCATGACAAGGATGCACCATACTTGAGGATTTTTGCCAATCGCCTCCTTCCACACGTTGTCGGTTCCTCTGCTGCAAAGACGAATTGGTCCACATACAGCTTCATTCAATCAGTTCAGAGGAATAGGCTTACCTCTCGACCAGGAGAGAAATTAGTGGTCGTGCATAGTGCCTTACGACTTCAGGATCAATAGACAATTGAGTATCGTCAAACTCCAGCCGCACGTTGGGATGTTGATCCTTAAGATGCCACATAGGTTGATGTGAAGGAGGCACAGGAGGGATTGGTTGGGGTTCCATTGGATGAGTCCGCTTTACTTTGAGCAAAGTGGCTAGCCTTTGTCAATCTTCGTGGGCCAACATTTAGCAAACCAGAGGTGAGGATGGATAGAGCCACATTAGCTCAAACCGACCCTATTGGATGGTGGACATGGCATGGCAAGGATGCACCAAACTTGAGGATTCTTGCCACTTGCCTCCTTTCACAAGTTGTCAGTTCCTCTACTGCAAAGAGGAATTGGTCCACATATAGCTTCATTCAATCAGAATAGGCTTACCTCTCAACGAGCAGAGAAGTTAGTGGCCATGCATAGTGCCTTGCGACTTCAGGATCAATAGACAATTGAGTATCGTCAAACTCCAGCCGCACGTTGGGATGTTGATCCCGAAGATGCCACATAGGTTGATGAGGAGGCACGGGAGGGATTGGTTGGGGTTCCATTGGATGAGGCAGTCCCTCATAGTTTTAGTGGCTCAGACTTAGACTCGATTTTGATGCAATATTAGCAAATTTTGATTAGGGGCAGCAGTAGATGTTCTATGTTTTTGTCATTTTGTAGTTGAAACTTGCAGCCCTTGGGCATTTCATTGTAATATGTGTGTGTGTGTGTGTGTGTGTGAATCTATGATATATCCACATTGAATACTATGTTAAATCTCAATTCAGCTCTAATGTTATGTATTAAGTTTAACTTTTAGTCTTTTAAGGTTCTATGATGAATGCCTTATCAATGCTATCATATAAATATTTGGAAGTTCTTCATATTTTAAAATTTTACCTTATTTTTTAATAGTAAGCCCTCTGTCGCCCCAATCCTAGAAACTTGGTGAAACATAGGGATTCATTCCTGATATATGAAGCAATAAGGATTGAATAAACTTGCAATGTCTGGGTTAACAATCTCACATCTATAACCAGCTCAATGTGAAATGTGACAATTACTCTTATTTCATTTAACTAGGAAAAGGAGACATCTAATCTATATGTTGCCACCCGCCCATCCCTACACTATTTTCCTATTCAAATATGGTTTCTATGATTTTGGGGGTGCTTCTAGACATCCCCTTTTCACTTTCCCATGAATCCCCATCTGTCCCTTGCCTTTGAGCCACTTCCCATCTCTCCCCTAAACAGGAACCTTGTGGAACAGTGTTTTATGAAGGGAAAAATTATTTTGAAAACATTGAATATAAAACAAGGGTATTTCGATTAATAGTAGGAGCTTTACCTCCGAAACATGCCATCTTAAAAAATTAAAAATGACATCAGTAACAAAATGGTAAGATCAAATGGAAGTGGAACCCATAAATACTCTACTAGCCTTTATGTCTACCCGACGGCCAAGGGGAATTTTTAGGGTGACATGACTTTATTGTTTTATTATATTGTGCTATTATTTCTAAAAATAATAATATTATGAAAGCACAAATAATAAATAATAAAGTACTAATAAAAAAATAATTGTTTTAGAAAGAGTGCGACTTGCCTTAGGAGGCATTTTTTGGAAAACGTGCCATTTGGCCCAAAGAAGGAAAATGCGACCAGCATAGGGGAATGAAACAAATTGATTGGGCGACTTGGAGGTGGTAGTTGGGCTGAGTTCCCTTTAAATAAACAGGTCGACTTGCATGAGGGTATCCAGATTTTTATTATCATCTTTTGCATTGCTAAGAGCTCTGAGCTTTTATCAAAAATTCCAAGGACGAAAACCCTTGTGAATTTATCTCTTGCGGACGAAAACCCCAGGGGATTGAGAGGGGATTTCACTCAGAAATTTCCAGCGGTACTCATCAGATTTCCAGATTCAGTTCAGCCATATTTATGAGGAGATTTACAGATGTTTTTCAGTGATTTTTAACCAGCAGTTGGGTCGGCCCAGTATAAGCAGTTTATCAGCGAATTCAGAGGTATTTTTATCCAAAAACATTTGTTAATGTTTGCCATCATATTGTAATCTGATCGCTGTACTTTTTATCATTTTCTGAAGTGCATTCTGAAGATTTTTAATCTAAATAAAATCAGACTTTAGATCTGATTTTCTGGGCATTATCGGACTGTAATAAGTTCAGTTTTTTATGTAATTCTGTCCCCAAATATCTGGGCAGTCATTAGAAATCAGAAGTATTTTATTTGGTGTGATTTGCATTGTTATCTCTCTTAAACCCTAGTCGCACTTTCCAGATCTGCACTAGGAATTTAATATAAAATGCAAAGAAATCTGTATTTGCTGTTTTTGTTTGACTAAAATCAGTAGAGTACAAGGAGGATCCATCTAGGGATCTTTCAGTGGTATCAGAGCATCAATCCTCCCACCTGGAGGGTCTGTTTGGAGTTGTTTTATGCAGCCTACAGAAGTTGGGCCACACCGATATTATACTAGGAGTCAGGCACGTCTGAATATTGAAGGTATCATGGATAGAGGAGAAGGAGCACACACTCCTCCACGACGTGAGCGGCCTGATCCGGATGCCCTTTTCAGCGGAATGATCGATTCCCATCAGGAAATGATTCAGACCATGAGACAGCTGATGGAGAATTTGACTATGGATAGGGCAAGAAATCGGCATGATAGAAGGGAAAGATCTGCATCCATACCAATGCAGCCAGCCATGGATAGGCACAGGCACAAATGGTTCCTACAGGTATGGGGCAGCGTAAGAGGTTCCCCTCCACGAGATAGGAGATATACAGAGGAAAGAAGACCCACGAGGACTGCAGATCGACCTATGCAGCCCAGATTCCTACCAAGGGAGGAGCCGCCATTAGTTGAGGACCCACTTGAAGACATAGCCTTTCAAGATAATGTAATGGTAGCTCATGATGAGTGGAGAGCACTACCAGAAGAGGTACGGAACGCCTTTCCCCTCCACCAGTATTGTATGCAGAAAAGGGAGAGCTTGAAAGCTAGGCAAGCACAGAGGCCTAGGACCCAACAAAATAGAGAATTGAAGCAGGTTACCAATAAGGTGACCCTTTCCACCTTCGATGGCAGTGGAAAGATTAGTGCCAGGGCATGGATTCACAAGCTTGATACATACCTCACTCTCAAACCTATGCAGGAACAGGAGGCTATTCAGTTTGCTACTCTTCACTTAGAGGGGGTGGCATATGATTGGTGGCACCATGGGCTTATCACACAGAGACATGACTTACTACGGTCATATAGGGAGTTTAGTGAGAAGTTGATTGCCAGATTTGACCGCAAAGATGTGGAGCTATATTACAGGGATTTGGCACAGCTACGACAGAGTGGGCACGTTGATTCTTACATCAACGAATTTCAGCGGATTGCAGTAATGGTTCCCGAGATGCCCGAGAGACGTGTGGTAATGCTTTTTATTGAGGGCCTGCATGACAGGTTAAGAGGGTTGGTCAAGGCCCTTAGGCCTACTACATTACATGATGCTATCCAGACAGCATTAGATTTGGAGACCACTCCCACTTCTTACCAGCCTAGTAAGAAGCCCTTCACAAGCTCCAAGCCGGTTCTGCGGCCCCACTACTCAAAGAGAGAGTGTTCCCCCTCCTAGGATGGATCAGGAGACTCGGAATGAGTTGAGAAGAAAGAAACTTTGTTTCCATTGCAAAGATCACTGGGAGCCTGGACACAACTGCCTTGGGAAAGGCAAGGTGCATCTTATTGAGGTTATCTCGATATAGAGAGATTTCTTCAAAGCAGATACAGATGCAGAGGACAGTGGTCATGGTGCACATGAGGAGCAGCCCCAGGTAGAGCTAGGAGATGGAGATGCATCAGGCTCAGGTACTATTGCTTCACTTTCTGGAGTCCCTAGGTATCATCCCTTTCGTGTGAAAGGAGTACTTAAGGGCCAACGAGTTGTTTGCTTGATTGATAGTGGCGCTACGCACAATTTCCTTGATGAGGGATTTGTGATGAAGCGGGGATTACATGTTGAAGAATTTGAGGGGTTCAGTGTACGAGTAGCAGATGGCTTTGCTCTAAGCTGCACTAGACGAATTCCACAGCTTAGTATCCAGCTAGGAGACTACACATTGACAGATGATTTTTACATAGTTGGACTTGGAGAGATAGATGCAGTTTTGGGAATTCAGTGGCTTCAGTCTCTGGGGAGATATGTGCAGGATTTCAAATGAATGGAGATAGAGTTTATGTCAGAGGGGAAGAAGATTGTGCTACGAGCTCTTTCGGATGGTGGGCCTAGAGTTGTTTCAAAGACATAGGATGGAGTCTATTATCACCATGGGAGAGGTCAGATGGGCAGCCCAATGTTTCATTTCATCCAAATCTTCTCCAGATGGTGGACAGCAGTTGCATACAGATATTCAGACCATAATAGATAGGCACGGGCAGGTTTTTGGTGATATTCCTCCAGGGAGACCACCAGACAGAGGGTTTGAGCATGTCATAGAGTTGGAGGAGGGTGCCAAGCCTGTGATCACTACACCCTACCGTCATCCTAAGAAATTTAAGGATGAGATAGAGAGGACCATCAGAGAGCTTCTTGACATGGGGCATATCCGTCCTAGTTCTAGCCCATTTGCTTCTTCGGTGGTGTTGGTAAAGAAGAAGGACGGGACGATGAGAATGTGCATCGACTACAGGGCCCTCAACAAGAAGACAATCAAAAACAGGTATCCCATCCCTCGTATTGACGAGCTTTTGGATGAACTGCATGGAGCCATTTATTTTTCGAAGATTGATCTTCGATCAGGATACCATCAGATTCGGGTTCGAGAGGAGGATCCTCAAGACAACATTCAGATGTCATTATGGGCATTATGAGTTCTTGGTGATGCCATTTGGTCTCACTAATGCACCTGCCACTTTTCAGTCATGCATGAACCATCTCTTCAACAAGCAGTTGAGGAAGTTCGTGCTAGTTTTCTTTGATGATATCTTGATCTACAGTAGCAGTCATGGGAGGATCATTTGAGGCATTTAGATGAGGTACTTGGCATTATGGAGATTCAGTCTCTATTTGCTAAGATGTCCAAATGCGAGTTTGGACTTACTGAGATACTATATCTGGGACATGTCATTGGGGCCAATGGGGTCAAGGTCCATCAGGAGAAGATACAGGCTATGCAGGATTGGCCTCCACCTAGGAACATATCGTAGTCATGGGGATTCCTAGGGCTATGTGGATATTATCGAGATTTGTGAGGGGTTATTCGTATATTGCACACCATTGATGATCTCACAAGGAAGGGGGCATTTAGATGGACAGATGAGGCACAGATAGTATTTGATGAGCTCAAGATGGTGATGAGCACATGTCCAGTCCTTGCTCTTCCGGACTTCTCTAAGCCATTCATCTTAGAGTGTGATGCTTCGGGTTCAGGTATTGGTGCAGTCTTGATGCAGGACCGTCATCCCATTGCCTATGAGAGTAGAAAGTTGAGGGAAAACGAGAGGTTGTATTCCACCTATGACAAGGAGATGCTCGCCATCATGCATGCATTGGCGAAGTTCGACAAGATTCGGGGGGGAAGTTCGTAGTGAGAACCGACCATAACAAATTGAGGTACTTCTTGGAGCGTATGGAACTCAATGAGAGGCAAAGAAAATGGGTCACAGGAGGATCTGGCCTATGATTTTGACATCGAGTATGTCAAAGGGAAAAAGAATGTTGTGGCCGATGCACTATCGAGGAGACCCCATGTTGCTGTCCTATATTCTATGAGTGAGATTTCTGCAGATTGGAAGTCTCAATTGCTGGTCGAGTATTCAAAGAACACCTTAGCATGTGAGATCATGGACGGCAAAATTCAGGATGGGCGCTACCAGGTAATTTCTGATTTGATTTATTATAAGGGTAGGATTTATTTGGTACCTGAATCTAAGCTTAAGGGGAAGATTCTACATGCACTCCATGATGCACCATTAGCAGGACATCCAGGGTATTTCAAGACATATAGGCAGGTTAGAGAGAGATTCTCTTGGAAGGGTCTCAAGGAGGATGTCCTACAGTATATTCGAGAGTGTGTGACTGTCAAAGAAAAAAGTCCGAGCATACTTTCCCCGCAGTTTATTACAACCCTTACCGATTCCAGAGCAGAGGGTGGGAGAGTATATCTATGGATTTCATTACAGACTACCAACAGGGGCTATGATCGCATTTATGCGATAGTTGATGTGTCGACTAAGTATGGACACTTCTTTGCCATCCCCACGAGTTTTAAGGCACCACAGGTGGCTGATTTATTCTTTAGGGAGGTATTCAGGTTACATGGGCTTCCGAAGAATATTGTTAGCGATAGGGACAACAGGTTTATGAGCACATTTTGGCAGGAACTCTTCAGTCAAGGGGCAGCACCGAGTCGACTCCGAGCACTAGCTATCATCCGCAGACAGATGGGCAGACGGAGATTGTGAATAAGTGGATTGAGGGGTACCTGCGCAACTATGTTTCAGGGCAGCAGAGAGCATGGGTCAAGCAACTTTATTTGTGCGAGTATTGTTACAATACTACGTACCACATGTCCATTGGGATGACCCCTTTTCGAGCTTTGTACGGTTATGACGCGAGATCCTTCGTGGATATGGCGTTTGGAGATAGCAGAGCTCCTAAGGCTCGAGAGTGTTTACAGGACAGCCAGGATATCCTTAAAACCCTTAAGGACAATATGCAGCATGCCCAAAATCAGCAAAAGATGTATGCAGACAGGCACAGGATTGAGCGATCATTTGAGGTAGGGGATATGGTCTTTTTACGACTCCAGCCTTACAGACAGAGTACTCTTAAGAAGAGTGGAGCGGAGAAGCTTAAGCCTCGCTTCTATGGTCCATACAGGGTGGTGAGGAGAGTTGGACAGGTAGCTTATGAGTTGGAGTTACCTTCTGAAAGTAAGATACACAATGTTTTTCATGTATCTTGCTTAAAGAAGGCATTGGGGCAGCATGTGACCTCTTCAGTAGAGTTACCCCCCTTGGATGATGAGGGAAGACTGGATTTGGTTCCTGAGGGACTTATAGATTGGAGGGAGAGAAGATTGCGGAACAAGGTGATACGAGAGTACCTGGTTCGTTGGAAAGATTTACCCTTGGAGGATGCCACTTGGGAGGGTGAGTCTATTCTTCAGCACCCGGCCTTACTACAGTTGCTTGTGGGCAAGCAACTCCGGGGAGGGAGGACTGTAATGTCCCCTCTTTCCGCCTAAGCTTGGACGAGGACCTTTGGCCCTTTATGTCTACCCGACGGCCAAGGGGGAACCTTTAGGGTGACATAACTTTATTGTTTTATTATATTGTGCTATTATTTCTAAAAATAATAATATTATGAAAAGCACATATAATAAATAATAAAGTTTATTAATAAATTAAAATACAAATCATTGTATTAGAAAGGAGTGCGACTTGCCTTAGGAGGCATTTTTTGGAAAACGTACCATTTGGCCCAAAGAAGGAAAATGCGACCAGCATAGGGGAATGAAACAAATTGATTGGGCGACTTGGAGGTGGTAGTTGGGCTGAGTTCCCTTTAAATAAACAGGTCGACTTGCATGAGGGTATCCAGATTTTTATTATCATATTTTGCATTGCTAAGAGCTCTGAGCTTTTATCAAAAAATTCCAAGGACGAAAACCCTTGTGAATTTATCTCTTGCGGACGAAAACCCCAGGGGATTGAGAGGGGATTTCACTCAGAAATTTCCAGCGGTACTCATCAGATTTCCAGATTCAGTTCAGCCATATTTATGAGGAGATTTACAGATGTTTTTCAATGATTTTTAACCAGCAGTTGGGTCGGCCCAGTATAAGCAGTTTATCAGCGAATTCAGAGGTATTTTTATCCAAAAACATTTGTTAATGTTTGCCATCATATTGTAATCTGATCGCTGTACTTTTTATCATTTTCTGAAGTGCATTCTGAAGATTTTTAATCTAAATAAAATCAGACTTTAGATCTGATTTTCTGGGCATTATCGGACTGTAATAAGTTCATTTTTTTATGTAATTCCGTCCCCAAATATCTGGGCAGTCATTAGAAATCAGAAGTATTTTATTTGGTGTGATTTGCATTGTTATCTCTCTTAAACCCTAGTCGCACTTTCCAGATCTGCACTAGGCCAAGCTCGGAAATCGAGGCGGAGATGGCAGTGTCTGAATTGGTCAAAAATTTGGTGCTAGCTTGGTTGTTAAATCTTTGGTTTCTTTGTTTGGAGATTTGGTGTTGGATAACCTGGCTGCGGAAAAAGTCTGATGCTGGTTGAGCCCCTCGAGGGAGTGCCTCAGGAGGTCCCTTCCAATCCAATTCCGGCGGAGCTTTTTGGGTCGAAGTCTCGAGAGGATTTCAAGGTCGGGGAATCGATTTTAAAATTGTTGCAGAGAGTCTTTAACTTTCTCTGCCAACCCCCCCAAGGAAGACTTTTTAGATTCTCGGGTGAAAAGGGTGATTTGCTACAAGTTTGTTGGAGTGCGCTTCTCTCGGGGAGGATTTTGAGTTGGGTGGTGCAGTTCTGGGGCAATAAAGCTAAACCTAGGGTCAGCTTCCTTGCCAATGGTTTCTTCCAGGTTTGTTTTCCTTCCCCTGATCTATTGAATCTGGTGTATAAAGGAGGCCCCTGGTTCATGAATTCCTCCAGCCTATACTTTTGCCCTTGGTCTCCAAATTTTGATCCCTGGAAGGAAAAAATCTCCAGGGCCCCGCTTTGGTTAAGCATACATGGATTGTCCTCTGATTTCCATAAATGGTTTGTCCTAAAGCCAATTGCGAACTCTCTGGGTGTCTTTGTGCCCATTCGAAACCCTTCCTTGAATTTTTGGAGGAAAGACTCGGTGCGTCTCTGTGTGGATATGGACTTGACTTGCCCCTTTGCCGCTTTCTTTGTGCCTCCAAACTAAATTTGGCCCTAAGTGCTTCGCCATTGAGTATGAGGGTCTGAATGCAAAGTGCTTTTATTGCGGGAAGTTGGGGCATTTGAGTAAGGTTTGCTCTATGAAATTGGCTAAGGGTTCCAAGGAGGTGGATTCTCGATGGCAGCTTCAAAGGAGGATGGTTTGTTGCTTGGATCCGTTCCTTCTCTGGGTCTGGGTCTGTCTTTTTCTTCTCGGGAGATTGAAAGCGAGGATTAGAAGCCCCTTTGGTAGGAGATTTATCCCCTCTTTCTTTGCTGAAGGAAACAAAAGAGGTGCATAAGAATTTTGGGGAACTGATATCCCTAATCAAAGAAGGGTTCGAGCAAGGGCAAGCGGAATCTCTGAATTCGCTTCAAATTTGGCTTTCGGATAAAGTTGAGGCTAAAATGCTTCAGTCCCTTTTAGGTAGTGGAGTTTTGGAGGATGGGGAAATTGAGCCTATATGTTGGTACCATTTGGTTCCTTCAAAATTGGCGTCAGTTCAAGAGGGGTTGAAGGAGGCCATTTGTGGCTCACCTAGGTAGGGGAGGGGTAAAAATCTAAGCAAGAGTTGGCCCTGAAGGAAGTGGATGCGGGGAAATAGAGTGTTCTGAATTTTTCCAAAGTTGTGTCCAGGAAGGTGATTGCCCTTCCCTCCCTAAATGAAGATCCTCTCTTGGAATGTCGGGGTCTTAATACCCCTGACAAGCAACACTTGTTCAAGCGTTATCTCTTTTCTTCGGAGGCAGTGTGGTGTTGCTTCAAGAAACCAAGATGGTTGTTGGGGAGGCGGCTGAGATTTGGGGGAATTCTATTAAGGGTTGGAAGTATTTTTTTGGATGTCGTTGGGGCCTCAGGGGTTTGGGTTTCTTGTGGAAGGAGTGTCAAGTGCGGGTTGATCTTATCTCCCAGAATTTCAGTTGGCAGTTAGGACGGTTGTCCTAAGCATTCTCAATCGGTCTTCTACCTCTTCAATGTGTATGGTCCGAATAGCATAATTGGAAAAAGAGAGGTGTGGCAGGATATCTCCAGGTCTTTGCTCCCTTTGAGGAACATCTGCTCCTTCTTGGAGGTGACTTCAATGCTATTACCTCGAGAAGGATAAGAAAGAGGTCTTAAAAGGAATCGGCAGTCCCAGGTAGATTTTTGTTCCTTCATTAATGATAACTCTCTTCTTGATATTGAGCCCAAACAGGGGTGGTTCACCTAGAGCAATCGTAGAAGGGGTTTCAGTAATATTGTTGAGAGGCTTGATAGGTTCTTAGCTGGACCCAATTGGTCTCTGAATAATGTTGTTTTAGAATGCTCGGTTTTTCCCTAGTCTGGTTCAGATCACTTTCCGGTTTCCCTCTCGGTTAATATCGATTTTGCTCCTCGTAAATCCCCTTTTAAGTTTGAGCTTATGTGGTTGAGGGATGCTTCTCTGGAAAATAATATCAAGCAGTGGTGGAATTCCTATAAGATTGAAGGATCAAAGATGTTTGTGCTTGCTCTCAAAACTTAAATTTCTCAAAGGGGACCTGAGGAATTGGAATAAGTTTTGCTTTAAGAATATTTTCCAGAAAAGGCTAGAGTGGAAGCTGACTTGAAAGCTCTGAATGAGAAAAAATTTTGTTTCCGGTATGGGGGAGGTGGAGTTTCAGGAGAAATCTCTTTTGGCCGAGCTTGGTGAGCTGCTCCTGAGAGAGGAAGAATACTGGAAGCAAAAATCGAGAGAGCAATGGCTTAAGGGAGGGGACAAGAATTCCAAATTCTTTCATTCGGTGGTCAAAGCTAGGAGGAGCTCGAATTTCATCTCTAAAATCAGGAATAGTGAAGGTATGGTCCTTTCTGATCAGAAGCATATTTCAGCTGAAGGGGTTTGGTTCTTCACCTCCCTTTTAGGAGGTGATATTGCATCCTTTGAAGAAGAGCAATCCTCTTTTCTAGATAATATCCCATCATTGATCACTGATGCTCAAAATGAGGCCCTACTTAAGCCTTTTTCCATGAGTGAAGTGGAGAAAGTGGTGTTTTCTATGGCCAAGAATAAAGCGTAGGCCCGGATGGCTTTCAAGTGGATTTCTTTCAGAAGTTTTGGAGCATTGTTGGTTATGATGTATGGGCGGTATGTGGAAGAATCCCGCAGATCTAGATCAGTGCTTAAATCTCTGAATTGCTCCTTTATAAGTCTTTTTCCAAAAATGTCTCAACCTTCTTCATTCGTGGATTTTAGGCCTGTCTCCCTGTGCAATACATCTTACAAAATCATCTCAAAAGCCATTGCTTCCAGACTTAAAGGGGTGTTGGATCCTCTTGTTTCTCAGAGAAAACTGGGTTTGTGTCCGGGAGGTCGATTTTTTATGGTATTTTTCTTTCCCATGAGCTTATTCATTCTCTTTCCATAATAAATCTCCAGGGTATGTTGTTAAAATTGGATATCAACAAGGCATATGATAAGATCAATTGGCGTTTTCTAATTAGGGTGCTTAGGAAGTTTGGTTTTTCGGATCAATTTTGTAACTGGGTGTTTAGCTACATTTCTGGTCCTTCTTTCTCTATTTTGATCAATGGTAATGTAGAAGGTTTCTTTGAAGGAAATCGGGGACTAAGGCAGGGGGACCCTCTGTCCTCCTTTTTATTTATTCTAGTGGCGGATTCTCTGGGTAGGGCCATTTGCAATCGAATTCGGGAGGGTAAATTGCAGGGCCTGAAAATTACGGAGGGGGTGAATCCTATTTCACATCAGCAATTTGTGGATGACACATTCTTGTTTAGTAAAGCCAGTATTCAGGAGGCCAAAGAATCTGAAGGGGATGTTGGATGCGTATGCGGTTGCTGCAGACAAGAGGTTAGCCTTGTTAAATCCTTCATCTTCTTCTTTAATGTTCCCCCTCTTTTGGAGGCTAGAATTTTGAGAATTTTTGGCTTTAAAAAGGCTCCCTTCCGGTCAAATATCTTGGTGTGCCCCTATTTGGTGGCTCGGGCAGGGCCTCTATGTGGAATGATCTCCTTTCTTCGGTTAATTCGAAGCTAAATTCTTAGAAGGGGAAGTGGCTATCACTGGCAGGGAGATTGGTACTCATCAAATATGTTCTCAGTGCCTCCCCTCTATATATGCTTTCCATTCTTAAAATCCCCAAAGGTGTTCTAGCGAAGTTGATTGGGATTATGAGAAAGTTCCTATGGAAAGGTTCTTCTACGGAAAGGAAAATTCCTTTGATTAGTTGGGAAACTTTGTCTAAACCCAAAGAATTGGGTGGGCTGGAATCCTCAATTTGGGTCTTCAAAATTTGGCCCTAGGTGCCAAGCTGGTCTGGAATCTCCTCTCAAAACCACTGAGTCTTTGCAGTCAAGTGGTGGAAAAGAAATATCTTGGGGGCTCATCTTCCTAAATCTATTCTCCGAATAGCTAACCCCCTCGTGGTTCTCACATTTGGAATTTCTTGGTGGAATGCAGAGAGGTATTTCTATATAATGTGGCCTGGAAAATAGAAAAAGGTGACAGGGTGCTATTTTGGGATGATCCTTGGAATGGTTTTCCTGTGCTTGGGGATAACCCCAAGTTTGGGGAAATTAAGAGACTTTTGGTGGAAGAATGGGGTCCATATGTTTCTAATTATGGGCAGGCTCGGAAAATACCCCTGCATTGATGGAATGGAAAAGTATCGATCACTTGGATATCTCAGTGGAAGCTAAAGATAGTTTCCGTTCGGCCTTGCAGGAGCGGAAGATCATGCTTTCTAGGGAAAGGATGAAATTGTTTGGACAACGGCCTCTTCTGGGAAATACTCCCCAAACTGTGGTTACAAGTTGTTGCATGCAGAGAAGGAAGCGGAGAATCTGATTTGGAATGCCTTGTTGGTCCTCCTCTTGCCCCCTAAAGCTGGCCTTTTTGCCTGGATGGCCTTTAAAGGCAAAATCCTCACTCAGGAAAGAAGGAAAAGATATGGGATTCATGGGCCCTCAATTTTCTTTCTGTGTGAGAAGCATGAGGAGGATCGGGACCACCTATTGTTGCATTGCCCCTTCGCAGCGGAATGTTGGAGTTGGTTGTGTGCCAGGCTCAATCTTCCTTGGGTCCAACCTTCTACCCTTCCTGAGGCCATTTTGGCATGGCCAGTTAAATTACATCATGGCGCTCTCTCCTCTATTTGGTTGTGCAGTATCATTCTTCTCCTCTGGCATATCTGGTGGGAGCGAAACAAGAGAATCTTCCGGAGGAGGAAAGAATCCAGTGGAAAGGGTTATTCTCAGGTTGGAATGGGCTATTTCTGAGGCGGTCTCTTCTAATTGGTCCATTTTCAACACTTCTCTAATTTCGACCGAGAAATAGAGAAGCGGTGGCCTAAAATCGTTAAACTGGGGGGGTGCCAACGTCCTCGCGATTTCTTCACTACCTCGCTCGCTTCAAGGTGACTAGGTGGTATCCTCCTGTCCTGGGGTTCCACAAACTCAACTTTGACGGAGCGGCCAGGGGAAATCCGGGCGCCTCGGGTGTTGGTTGCATTGTGAGAAACGAAAGGGGCCTCATGGTTGGGGTGCTTCCTTCAAGCTTAGGGATGGTACTTGTAATTCAGCCAAATTATAGGCTCTAAGCAAGGGCCGGACTTGGTTGCCTCCCAAAGGTGGAAAAATTGGAGATAGAAGGGGATTCGTTAGTAATAGTGAATGCAATCATTAAGAGGAAAGCTTTGTCTTGGAAATTGGACTTAGGAATCAAAAAGGTCCTTTGGCAACTCGAGAAATTTAGTGCCTGGAACATTAAGCATGTGTTTTGGGAATGTAATCATTGCACTGATAGGTTGGCGAATGCGGGGATCGATCAAGTACAAATGGAGAAAGTGGCCTTCAATGCCAAAGCGTGGGAAGGATTGGAGATAATGATTTCACGCGAGGCGGCCTTAAGTGAATCCGCCACCTGATTGTGCGCTTGTGTGAAGCGTTTGGTCTATTTAAGGCGGGTGTTAAGGGTCTCTCCTTGCATCTTTTCTTTTTTGCTTGCTATGGCTGCCCCGCGTCTTCCACGTATTGCCTTGAGCTGCGATTTGAGGGAGATGGCGTTTCGGTCCAAGATTACAGGATAACCGGTTGAAGAGGATTTTTTTGATTACTGCGTGGAAGAGTTGGAAGCCATCAAAGCCATTTTGGGTGGTGTTTTTCTGTCTACGGAAGGATGGCCGCACATCAACAGTGGCGTTGCCTCTGTGTTTGTGGAAAATTTGTTGATTATTCGTCCTTCAAAATTGGATGCGGTAAATTTGGCTTTGCATTGGCTTCGACCTGCGTTCTGTGGAAATTTGGCCTCTGAAGTGGCGAACTGTTGTTTGGTGTTCTGGGCTACGGAGGATTCGCTGCAGGGTGCGTCGGGGGTGGATGTGGGTGTTTTCAAAGAGCTTGAGAAGAGGTTCGGCATTTTGTTGGCTTTCACTGAAGCGGTTGGTGGTGTATGCCGGGACCATGCTGCTAACCGCGTCCGCCTCATGCTCCCGAACGTACAGGCCCTCAGTGCTCTGTTGGAACCAGTCCCATCTGGGTGGGCTGAGTTGAGGATGT
The DNA here is from genome assembly GCA_018340775.1 of Taxus wallichiana var. yunnanensis. Taxonomy (NCBI): domain Eukaryota; kingdom Viridiplantae; phylum Streptophyta; class Pinopsida; order Cupressales; family Taxaceae; genus Taxus; species Taxus wallichiana. The sequence goes on along the minus strand of CM031234.1, from coordinate 823,226,028 downwards.
CTGCGGGTGGAGCTTATGATTTCCTTTGGCTGGGTTGGGCAAATGTTGAAGCTTCTAGCACGGTGAAGGTGGAACTGGAAGAAGAAGACTGTTTGGGTCAGGCGTCCTTGGCATCAAGTGTTGCTGTCTCAATGGAGTCGGGGAGTGATTCCTTTCTTAAAAGTTTTATAATTATAGTGTAAATCGTAAGGTGCTGGTTTTTGTTCGTTTATACCCAGCTGCTTTTGGGTAGCATGTTTTGATAATGTTTTCTTCTGAATTCTTGAGGCTTGGCCTCTGCTACTGTAAATAGGGAACGGGTCCCTTCAACCCGCTTTAACTATCAAAAAAAAACCTACGAAAACAAAATCTGAAAAAAATACAATTCTGAAGGTCTGGAACTTGTTATGCAACTGAATCCTGATTGAAAAGATTAGAAATCTACTTCTGAATATGAATTGAACTTCTTTCTTTCATCTTTTATAATTTTGAATAACTACATAATTGGACAAAATTATAACATTGCTGAACGACCTCGAAACATTAGAATGAAAATAAGATGGCTTTCCTAAGAAGGTCCAGGCTCCAACTCAGGGCAAATCCAGGACAGTATGATCACTGCCTTGGCCAACACACAGTACCAATCTGTGAACAAGAGCCGATTTCCCGAAAACCATACACTACTACAGCAAAGGGTCTTTTTATAATGACTTCCCAGAGGATATTCTCAGCATGCCAGAGGATATTAAGATATTGAAAGAACACGTCCACCGCTGGGTTTGCCACACTAACCGTGGTAATGTGGCCAGAGAGGAACCTATAGTGGTGGATGAAGAGAACAATGATCAATCAGTGTTCCCTTTGCTTTCTTGCCAACTTTTATCATTGCAATAGGACTGCCTCGCTAATAAATTCTGGCAACTGATTAGCTATAAACTGCCATTTCTTTCTGTAGTCTGATTGTTGTGCTTTTAGGCTTTTATAGCCAGTTTCTCTTGTAACATGGTTTGTGGACATCAACAAAAAAAAAAGTTCACTCATCAAAAAAAAAAAAAAAAGCTATAAAGTCAAATTCCAAACAGTATGTTCAATACAAAGAATCAGAAATTAACAAAAAATAATACGATAGTCCATCACACATATAACCTCCAAGGATCAAATACCAAAAATCTCTTGGCTCTCACCCATTCACAACAACTTTAAATTTAGCTAAGAAGTCTTTCCTTTTAAATTCTATACAATCACTAGTTCATCACCTATATCTACCCTGCCCACACAGAAAATTAGGCATTCTGCCAAATTCTAATAAAATCTAGTCACTGGAGGTGAAGTTGTAGAATTAGGTGAAACTTGAGAGTTAAATCTCAATAGCAATAATCATCTCTCAAGTTTGTGCAGGTACTGGTATTGTGTACTGAAGCCTGAAACAGCATATCCTATGAGTTAGGATTTGGCAAAATCTCAAACAGTTAAGAAAAGGAGCATCTTGTTGCAAGTTTTGTGCATGAGATACAGATTGAGCAAATGGTATTGGAATTGTTTCTGGAAAAACTTGATACTCCGTTTTTACACCATTTAGGTTTACCATTTAAAAATTGGAAAAACAAGAAAATAACTTGTCGCAGCATGTAGAAACTTACCGCTCTACTGTTCCTCCTTTGCTTAGCAACCATGCTGACCACATGCAATGTCTTAGTTCTACCCGTCCTATGAGAGAGGCCTGTATTTAAATATCACTGGTATCTCCTAAGTCAAGCATATGAAGTCCGAGCTGCGTTATGTTTAATCAAGATGCCATTTTGACCTGTCTTTCTGGCACTCATGCCTCAAGCTACATTTTGGCATTGCCTATATAGTCAGGTTCAAGACTCAAGCAAACTTTCTGTCATCCACTGATATTATATTCGTTTATCAGGTTACATTACAATGTTTTTAACATTATAACTTTATGCTCTAGGGTTTTTCCTTTAAATATTCCTAATTTAGTGAAACTTTGTTATGCATAGTTGCCAAAATTGAGTGATGCTGGATTGGGTAGGGCAAACCATCGACCCAGGTGTAGATGGGTGAGATCATTGGGCTTCTGCTGATTGCTGGGCTGGGATTATTCCTCATGTGACAGGACATAAAAATAAAACTATAGGCTATAGAACATCACCTAAGGTTTAATAAGCAACAAAAAAAAAACTTTAGCCTATAGAACATATAATCTTGTTGTTCATGGACTAGCAGACAGACAGAAAAGGCACAGCTGAAAATATGTATAGTACAGTAAAACAAAGAAAACATACTCGAGACTGGTATAACTTGACGTTGCTGGATTTTCCGCCGTCCTCTTTCTTTGAATGTCCATTGTTTTCATTGTTTTGGGTATCGAAATCCCCTGCAATGCTGTTCACAGCTGCCCTCCATTTCTCGTCTCCATCTTCATCGCTGCTTGAAGACCCCATCTCTAATAATAAACTGCCCTTCAACAAAGAAAACGGGCCTTAAATTTCTCACTGCATATTAAAAGAACTCATTCTATTTATCCCAGTTCTCCTTTTAGTTTTTAAATATGCCTGGTTGGTCTTTAAGCAATTCTCAAATTGTCATTATTACTCTTAACCTAGATTCCATACAGTCCAAGGTTAGCTACTACTTATTGATAGAAATGATATTTTTTTCCCTGCTAATAAATGTTTAGGGTGTTTCTAATAATAATTAAATGTTAACCAAAAAAATTGTAAAGATTATTTTGATAAAGTTCAAAGATTTTAGGAATATAATGTTAGCACTCATATTTGATGTGTAAGTGTAAATGGATTTTGTTAATATTAATGTGTGTTTGATGAATTAAAAAATATAAGGATTTGATGATAAAGTTAACTTCACGAGAGTAGAAGTTTAGTGGCCTTTATATGTAACTCTTGAAGTTTGAATAATAATGAATTATCGTTAATTTTTACCGAACTCTCATTTGGTATCATAACATGTTTATGAGAGCAATGGTTGTATAAGATTTATGAGGGGTAACTCACTCAATTTTCGTTGTCTCAAATCATAAAGTTTATTCGAAGACACTTTCATTGTAGTTGTAGGTTATGTTTTGGTAATTTAACATGTTGTTGACATATGGCTACACTTATATGTCATGTAGGTGTTGCACCCTGAACTCTAAGAACGAACCCTTCCAACGTAGACATGTTGCTTTAGGAACTATGTTATTGATGGGCATTGGGAAGGATAGCACATGTTCCCAAAGTAATTTTGTAGCATTATTTATTTTTTGTGAGAGGGAGTTTAATGTATGTAATGTCTTTTCTCTTAGTGGTTATGTGATATAATGAGATGGCTTCATAAGCAAATTGAAATGTTTTATATGGTATAATTTGCTAATATAGTTTTAGGTTATGATTCAAATAGGTCTCGTGTATCATATAAGTAGTTTTGTCTATGTTTGTTATTATTTAGTTTGTTTGTATATTTGTGTAGTTTTAGACTAGGTATAATGTGTTGTCAATATCATAACAAAAGTCTATATGTTGATTTATTAATATGTTAAGTGTCTCTCATGTAGATATGTAATATCCTTTCTCGATGTTATAAATTATTGTAGACACTCAAATTTAGCAACTTATCCTTTAGCGTGACAAGTTTGACTTTATTCATATGTTAATGTAAATAATCACATTTTGAGCTTAATCAACACACACACACACACATCTCTCTCTCTCTCTCTCTCTCTCTCTCTCTCTCTCTCTCTCTCTCTCTCTCTCTCTCTCTCTCTCTCTCTCTCTCTCTCTCTCTCTCTCTCTCTCTCTCTCTCTCTCTCTCTCTCTCTCTCTCTCTCTCTCTCTCTCTCTCTCTCTCTCTCTCTCTCTCTCTCTCTCTCTCTCTCTCTCTCTCTCTCTCTCTCTCTCTCTCTCTCTCTCTCTCTCTCTCTCTCTCTCTCTCTCTCTCTCTCTCTCTCTCTCTCTCTCTCTCTCTCTCTCTCTCTCTCTCTCTCTCTCTCTCTCTCTCTCTCTCTCTCTCTCTCTCTCTCTCTCTCTCTCTCTCTCTCTCTCTCTCTCTCTCTCTCTCTCTCTCGTGAATAGGATAGAAACTCTTCCTTCCCCTTCCATAACTAAGCGGGAGGTGGTGAGACCCACCAAGATATCAATCTTTCTATATGTAATACTGATCTCTATATGATAGATGGAGCCAAATTGATAATATTTAACTATATTAGTTACATATATTTAATATATTGATTGGCATATCAATATGATATATTATCAATATTAGATATATTGAATACCATATAAAAATAAAACCTCCTTATGGTTTAAGTTTATCTGTTTATCTTATTATATGCCTATTTCCTTACACTTTATTAATCAACCAATATACATTAAAATTATATATCCCAATCCCAAAAGTGTCGAACGAATGATCTCTATTCTATGTCCATCTATGGTGTGACATTATGATTATTATCATAAATGATAATTATTATATCCCATAGAAGTATCGGAGATATAATATCCGATAGAACTATGGGGGATTCATTGTTTCTCCGTGGTCGTAACAATCGCTTTGAGCGGTGAAAAGAACACAAGTGCTCCAAGCCCCTGGGCGATCGAGCCAACCACACTGGAATGGATGGTACAAAGCCCTCCAGCTTTTCATACTTTTGAAGAACTTCCAGCTATCAAGGAGACCAGCTCTCTCTAAGCTATCAAGGAGACTAAGCGAATGGATGGGGTGAGACTCTATCTGATATATTCCCGAACCGGGAGAAAGGGAAGAGTGGGCGGGAGAAGGGAGATCGAGGGGCCGATAGAGGATGACACATGAAGTTTAATTAGCGATTCTCTCTCTCTCTCTCTCTCTCTCTCTCTCTCTCTCTCTCTCTCTCTCTCTCTCTCTCTCGCGTTAGGTTGTGGAACCTATTTTCATGTGAGAAAATGTTGAAGATTGTACACTAAGAGTACTATACACTTTCCACAATTATCTCGCCGGGTTCGGGGACGCAGCCCCCGAGAAATTTTTTTGGCCTTAAAACGTGCACGATATACCAAGAAACGTGCTTTTCTCATATGGGCGGATTTTTGACCTATAGATTTATGGGACGGTTTTTCCCCATGGTTTTAATACCCACGGTTTTGCAAAACCTGCTTGAGCGATTAATCTACTTATATGGTTTTATGCATATGGTAGGGATAAGGTAACATTGCGAGATGTGTTTTGATTTCGGTGTGAATTACGACAATTTGTTGAGCAAAGCTCAAACACATTTGGGTATTGTATTGAGAGAGCGGTGGCTTGTAATAAAATGCGAGCAAGTTATTCTTGGTGGACGTAGCCCAAATTGGGTGAACCATGTTAAATATTGTCTCTTTGTGTTGTGTTATTTTACTCTGCACTTTTATTTAAGATTTGTAATATTTTTACATATTAGTTTCTCTCACATTACGATTTTGTGAGGATTATTCCGCATATTTTATACCTTATTTACTAACATCTCTCTCTCGGTAGTAATTCAACCCCTAGCATCATTCCTAAACCTTAGCTTTTGCATGACTATCTATCTAGGCAAATCCATACAGATTCTAGTCCGCAGATGGACTACGGTCTTAACTTGACATGCACGGTCTTGCGCCCTTCCATCTAACGACTCTTTTTCCAATTTGAAAACAATTATGTGAGTCGAGTTCATCTTCCTGGTCGGAAATAATGTGAATATCTAACCCATGGAAACCTATATAAGTAATTTAATTGCACTTCATAAGACGTTTGGCACTCTCATGAGATCATATTGCAAATATCAATACTAAAGTGCTAAAGACTCTCTGAAATCACCCTAAAGTAGTTGCATGCCATTTAAAATAGGCACTACTACAAATTTGAGGCACTCAACTAGGCTAAGGAGTCTAGCTTCCTATATTTCCAAGCACTCAAAGGTTCTAGAGCCATGTCTTAAAGAAAGAAAAATTCACTCTAACCATAGTCAAAGGTGTTCAAGGGATGAAAAGGTTTAGTATGAAGCACACCACATCACACAATTGCCTCATTAGGTACACTCTCTACTCTATAGGTGTCTTGTTATCTTTGTGTTAAGAGACATGAGGGTACCCATAAGGGGTTGGGTTGGATTGCATTCACACCTACACGAAGCACTAGGAGAACTACATGAGGCTTTCTCCCGCTCAAGAGGATGTAGTGCAATATTTAGATTGGTTCGTTAAGGGTTGGTTTATCATGGTAGTTCAACCTCACCACACATTGATTTCTTCTTTTGTTATATAATGCTTTGATGAAGGGTATTCCATGTATCTAACATTTCAACTAATTCTGAGTCATTACAAATTGTGTGAGCTAGAGCAACATACAACGATGTGGGTTTCTAGACAAGTGAAGAGCAGGAGAAGTTCGAACATCATGCAAGAAAGTCCAAAATATACAAAAGAGAATAAAATCATACCATAATCCAAGCAAAGTTGTATGACCTAGACAAGGTCGAGTTTTCACCACAACACAACTCGTGAATAAAGTATCTTTATATTCAAATCGCTTATTTATCTAATTTACATATCCAAATCTCCTATGTTCCACTTTTTACAACTAATTCTTCATCTCCTCTTGTGCTTGTTGAGCTATCATTATATTGTTTATCATTGTTGTAAGTATTAATGCATTATTTTGATTGTGCATGGTTAATTATAAATTAATTAATTCAAAATAACCCCTATAACAAAACCTTACATCCTATATATTTGTTTATATTGCATTCTTATATTTTTTTAGGGTGTAAATAGTTGTTTTTGTTGAAAGTTGTGTATTTTAAGTCATTTTCATTTTGTGAGTCATTTTATTACTAGTCTATTTTAAGGATCTATCAAGTTCTTTAATTATATTATGTCATTAGAAATTAAAGATTTGTCATCTCAATTAAAGCATGAATGTACATATTGCCATTGTCAAATAGTCTATGGTTCTAAGGCTTATAATGTTATTGATTATGTATCATGTTTTTTCAATGTGTGTCATTAATGTCAAAAGTTAAACAAATCTCCTCGTAAGTGAGTACCTTATTAGGTGAAACTGACATCTAATGGGTGTGTCATCCTTTTGGGTGGGTCTTGTCATAAAAAATGACATACAATTGAGCTTTAAGTTCCATTCGGATGAGTGAGTAGCAACACATTGGATGTCATAGGAAGGAGGTTCAACATCAACCTCAAGTTTGCCATGAATGAAGGGGTCCCACATTGTAGTAGTGGAAAAAATGTTTATGCCAAATTTACTAAATCCAAGGACACTTTTTGTGGAATTGAGAGTATCTATGGTGTTTGTGATTAGGTGGCAATGATTTTGAATATAGGCTACAACCAAAGATGGTGGGGACCCAGTCCTCAATTTTTATTATTTATTTTTATTTTGCGGTATGCACGCAATCTAGTTGTGTCTTTGTGAATCCCAACACTTAATGAGAGTGAATAAGTGTATGCATGTAATATTAAAACTAGGGTTTCCATAATTAAGATAACAAATAAATGCTTTAATTATGATTTAGAACTAGAAATATAGTAAATAAATAAATCAAATATCATAAAACGTGTATTGTTCAATATATAGGATATTCAAACTTTAGAAAAATATATAAAAGAAAGTGCATGTCAAAGTTGGAGAAGATTGTACTAATTGATTGTTTGTGTAAATTGATTTGAAAATTGTAAGGATGGACGTAGATCATACACGTGGACATCTAGATCTGTGTAAATTTGTGTAGTTTACCGATGTATGAAGGATGAATTCACCTTTATTAGATGAAGTCACTTGTGTAGATTTTTACTTGTGGGTGGTTTTGTCATATATAAGGTTTCAATCAAATTTGGCTTTGCCATTATGATCTTTTATGTTATGGGTACCTAATTTTACACTTAGATTTTGGAAATGACATTTATATAGCATGTTAGGGCTTCATCTTCTTAAAACCTTATCCTCCTCCTTGAAGACCTAAAAAGAGGTTAGTCCATAGTGGTTGAGCTTCCTCAACCCCCACTAAGTTGAGAGATTCCTACATAACAACACTTTGAAGAGGCCTCGGACCGATGTAATTATCCTACCTAATGAATGTGTGTAAAATGTCCAATAGAAATGTGTTTGGAAATAAAGACCCAAACAAGACCTTTGACACTTTGCAATGATCTCTATTACATAATATAGCTTGTGATAATTGTTGTTACCTAAGATTGCACCCTTGTTGAATCTACCGATTCAACACCTTAATAAAACATGGAAAGACTTCGAAGGTGGGACAATGGCGCCTTTTGAGGTCCATCTCCATAAATGGTTGGCTCCTTCTATCCTAGCTCACTGCGACTAACTAACCAACACTAAACTACTGCTATCTAATCATATCCTAAGTATTTCAAGGGACCGAGGTTGATAACGGGAAATGTTAAAATAAAGAAAGGTGATGCACCAAACTAGAATAGGGTTCAATTATGGCTCCGGGACATAGATATAACAATACATGCAAAGATCTCAAACAATACACACAAAAATTTGGAATGAGTAAACAAAATAAGATTGAAGGCCAACAAGAGGATTAAAATATTCACATTAAACACCAATGCATTCAAAGGAAAGAGATCACACTGCTTTCACACAGAATTTTGTTCCAGAATAGAGTTATTTCTATCTTTTCATTCTCTTGAGAAACAAATAAGGGTTAGGGCTAGGAGGAATACCTGTTGAGTGTTGGGAAGGTGTGTGCGTACCGTAGAGAGATCAGACCGATTGTGAAGAGCTCCTTTTTGTCTAGGAAGGACTACCTGTAAATAAGAATGCAAGACCACCAGATTTTTGTTAAACAATAAGTGAGGGAACTGCCTTGAGCCCAGGAAATATTAGACTTCCTTTCGAAGGTGGTGGTTCCTTTTAATACAAATTAATGCAAATGATAATACGAAGCTATTGCGAAATCACGATTTAGGTACCTCGTTACTAAAAGCAATAGAGACTAAACTACCAATAATAAAATGTCATGTTGTTTGTTTGGTCACTGGTTATTGATACGTTCAGATCAAGTTACAGGGATAGACAAGGCTGGATATGAGATTGTTTGGAGGTAAATAGGTGAAAGGTTAGTTTTTGGTATAAGTCACAATGACCGATGTGGTCACTGGATAACCGACCGTGGTTATAAAACCGGTACCGGTAGGGGATAACCGATATCGGTAGGGGCAATGATTTAGGGATTTTAAATGGAGGTTGGTTGTAAGGTGGTTATGGGGTTTAGAAGGTTGGTAGATGGTTGAGGGGAGTAGTAGGGTGATAGAGAAGACTCAGAGAGTGAGAAAGTTGTCTTTGGGGCAATATAGAGATGGATGAATGAAGGTTAAGTGCGGGGTCTTTTGCCAGGTGGTAGATCCAGGAGTGAGCTTATAATCATGATGAATCAAAAGTTCACAAAGTAGTGTCTAGAAGCATACAAGAGTAATAAAAGAGACTACTTACTAGTCTTGATGCGGATGCGAGTCCAAGAATGCGGTGGCAAAGGCAAGGCTCGGTTGGGATGATCCGTGATCGGAAGTGAGTGATGAAACTATCCTCCGACTCTCCCAATGTTTGGATGAGTGTGACCATAATCTAGTTGCTCGATTCTGATCTTGGGCTCAATACTCCTCTTTGCAACCTCTTCTCTCTCTCTCACTTGTCCCTCCCTTGCAAAATGAATTCGGATCCTTTGTTTTGGCTAGGGAGGTCATTACTGAGGAACCATGGCGGTTACCTAACCGACGCCGGTCGCGTAGGGACCGATGTCGGTTAGGTTAAAGTTGGCTATTTTTAGTAAAATAGCCAACTTTCCCTCCTTTTCTCCCGAGGGGTCAGTTGTGGGCTTGGTCAAGTCATTATTAGGTTCGTTTTGGTGCGGGTGAGGGGTGATGAGTCATGGGTGTGGGTTTGGACCAAGTTATAGGTCTTAATTAGGTTAGTTTAGGGTTAGGGCTAGGTCATGGTGAGGTGGTGAGGTGAGGTGGCAGGGTTGGAGATGTGGATTTATTAATTATAAGGTAATTAATAAATAATTAAGTGTGTAAGGTTTAGGTGGTGAGGTAGGGTTAGGTTGCGAGACAAGATGCGGGGCACAGGGCATCGTAAGACCCAAATTTGGTGTCTATATTTGCCCCTTGTTGTCGTGTAGCTTGTCTTGTAAAGCTACACTAACAATAATAAGAAGTGGTTGCCCCAGTTAAGGGTATAGGTAATCCCCCTCAAATCTATCACAGATTGAGGCGACGTGAAATCAGGGATAGGGTTGATAAAGGGTGAATGATGATGAGATGATGGTAAGATGGTGGGGTAAGTTCAAGGAAGTAGACGCACATTGAAATGCAATAGTGCGACCAAGGTACATGATTTGAAGAGCAAACAAGTAATTCATAGGCAAAGGTCGATAGTTTATCCAAACAAGGTTGATATAATCCTGGTATCCAAGGCATAGGAAGTAGCTCCAGGGGATATAACGGGTAAGGTACTAGAACATTTAGGCATGTTCGGTAGTACCAAATGGTTGGTTTGGTTGAGATAAACATCACGGTCTCGGTCTAGGCAAAGCTGGTCGGCTGATCAATTCAAGTATCCTAGTCATGCTAAAACACGAACAAGTGAGCTCGATTGAACAAATAGCTACATGATGGGTGGATAGAATCGTAATTTGCGGGCCTCGGTCGAGGTACTTAATTGGTGCGGTCTTGGGTCGGGCCGATTGGTTGGTGTGGCCTTGGGTCGAGCCGATTGGTTGGGTGCGGCCGTGGGTCGAGTCGATTGGTTGGTTGCGGCCTTGGGTCGGGCCGATTGGTTGGTTGCAGCCTTGGGTCAAGCCGATTGGTTGGTTGCGGCCTTGAGTCGGGCTGATTGATTGGTTGCGGCCTTAGGGGTCGGCCGATTGGTGGGTTGCGGCCTTGGGTCGGGCCGATTGATTGGTTACAACCTTAGGGCGGAGCGATTGGTGAGTTGCGGCCTTAGGTGAGGCCAATGAATTCAAAATAAGGCTATTTAGCAAAGCCGGGGTAGGCAATGTGGTGAAAAAATGGAGATTGGTGGATAAGGGCAGGAGTTAGGTTAAAATAAGCAGGTAACCAATATTCGTTAGGGGTGACCGATATCGGTTAGAAGACCGATATCGGTCTTCTAAGGCACGACCTAACCGATATCGGTTAGAGGTCAAAACCTATAAAAAGAAAAAAAGTGGCATGTCATATTTTTAAGGAAAACACAACACATGATAGGTTATGGTAGGGGATGGTCGAGCTAACCTTGGGAGACCCCATGTCTCCTAAGTGCTGCCTACATAGCCCATTGCACAAAGCAAGGAGGGGCCTCAGACCGATGTAGTTCTCCCTTAGGACCAGGGAGAGGTGAATTCAGGCAATTTGGTTGTGGTTAGGTAATTTGTTGGTTGGTAAAAGTTTGATGTTGGTAGGGTAATGTTGTTGGTGTTGGTAAGGTATTGGCGGTGTTGGTGTGGGTATAGGTGAAGCGAGGGTTAGCTTACCCAAGCATAGGAAACCGTGTCCTGATTAAGGTCAACACATAATCCTAGATTCGGGTAAAAGAGGCAAAAGTGTCCCATAGTTGGAAAGAGCTAAACAAACCACGTATTATCGTAGGATGAGCTTGAATCCCTAGGTACCTTGCATAGGTGAGAAGTCGATAGGTGAAAAGAGTTGTATAATCACAATATATCGGATATACATCACGTCCCTTGAGTTTTGTTGTTTTGAAGAATGGTGAGGTGAGGTGGATGGTATAGTTGGGGCACGAGAGAACTTGTTATAAGGTGATTATTTTGACGAAAGAGAACCAAACCTAAATAGACAAGTCCATGACTCAAAAGTGCTTTTGAATACGGCTTTTATTTTTCTGGATATAGGCGATCGATGCGGGAAGCCTATATGGGATATGCATTTTGTTGTTCTTGAGGTATTCACGAAGGCGATCAATGCGAAGCTTCGATAGAGGTTGACTTTGTATAGTTGTCCTTGAGGAGCATCTACTTATAGTAGCAGATGCGGCTTTGCACATAGCTGTCCTTCGAGGGAGCAGTCTAGTTTATAGCTTAGAGGTCTAGATGTCCGTTTGGCATAAAGCATCTAGTTTTGCAGGAAGTTTGACTCAAGAATATCCCAGAATTGTATAATTGAGAACTTGTTATTTTGATGCTTTTAAGTCGTGGACCAGACTAAAAAGGGGAAGGCATCTTTAAGAGGAGGTGATGATCAAACCACGTGAGTTTGATTCTACTTTGAGATGCACAAAACAAGGTGTATGAGGTGGTAAATGAGCTCAAGGGACGAGCGCAAGGTAGATAAGAAGTGATGTAACACTAAATTCAACAGTAGAATGGTCGGAGATGCAAGACATTAAGGGTTCGAGCTCAAGTTTACCATTAAGCGAAGCTAAACGATAAGTACCTGATCCGTAAGTGTGAGTGATAATGTAAGGCCCAATCCATTAGGAGTAAATTTTTCATGTTTGCTCTTTTCTAGTTTGGTTACATGTTGTTTCTCTTTGAGGACAAGATCACTAATCTTAAAGGTACGCTCATGAATTCGCTTATCATAAGCACGCTTGATGCACTTTTGATAAATTTGAAGGTGGTCAAGAGTGTAAGGCAGCCTTGCAGTCAAGAAGCTCTAATTGGGCTAACCGCTCTTGGCGGAAGTCGTCATTGGTGAGAATATCCTAGAGAGATATTCGAGGGAAGGGATTTGTATTTCAAGAGGCAAGACAGCCTCGGTACCATACACCAAAGAGAATGGTGTGGCATTAGTGGAAGTACGAATGCTGGTATGATAAGCCCAAAGGGCAAAGGGGATGTGATCATGCCAGTTTTTCCCAGAATCGTTAACAATTTTCATGAGAATTTTGGTTAAGGTTTTGTTAAAAGATTCGGCTTGACCATTTGCTTGTGGATAGTAGGGTGATGAGAAGCTAAGTTTGATACCAAAGTTGTCACAAAGGGCTTGTAACAAATTATTTTTGAAAGATTTGCCATTATCGGTTATTAGGCGACGAGGAACACCAAAACGACAGATAATGTGATGATTGATGAACTCAACGATTTTATTTTTTTTGGTTGAAATGAGTGGAATGGACTCCACCCATTTAGTGTAATATTCAGTTGCCGTGATGATCCAACGGTGACGTTGCGAAGAAGGCGGGTGAATCTCACCAATAAGATCTAAACCCCATTGTGAGAAAGGCCAAAGATCTCGTGCGACCTATAGCGGGTGGCTGGGAGTATGTTGAAGGTTGGCATGTTGTTGACACATAACACAACACTTAACATATTCGCAACAGTCTTTATTAAGAGTAGGCCAATAATATCCTAGGTGAAGGATCCGCTTGGCCACGGCAAGGCCACTAAAGTGCCCACCACAAATTTCCATCCTGAGGTGGATCATAAGTGCCCACCACAAATCATCATGGACTTGTTGGATGGTATGGGTGACTTCAAGACTTTGTTAGACATCGAAGGAGGATACCATCAAAGCCACGTTTATAGAGGAGTCCCCCCATGATGACATAACGAGAAACACTTTTAAGAAAAGCACATTTGCCATTACTAGTAAGGTCAGGTGGGAGAACAGAGGTTGTAAGGTAGTCGTGAAATTGGTGATACCAGGTATCCTGCGAATCAACAGATACATTATTTACCATACAAACATCCGGGACTAAGTAAGATGGGGCAAAGAGTTGTTGGACCAAGACAAATATGTCGAGTCGATGGTGAGGCAAGAATTTGCGAGGCCAAGCAAGCCATAGTATCCACAAATTTATTAGTTGAGCGTGGAATGGTTTGGATAGAATAATGAGTAAATAAGGTCAAAAGTGAATCCACGTAACGTTTGTACTTTTGAAGTTCCTCATTTTTACATTGGTAGATGCTAGTAACTTGATTTACTACCAATTGAGAGTCACCGAAAATGTTAATAGACTTCACACCTAAGTGTAACACAACGTGGAGACCCAAAACAAGGGCCTCGTATTCCGTTGTATTGTTAGTGCGGGGAAAATGAGCTTTGAATGAAAGAGGCATAGGTTCACCATCAAGAGGAATGAGAACAACGCCCGCCCCTTTGTCGCGCTAACATTTAGATCCATCGAAGAAGAGGGTCATCGGATAAGACGCATCACTGAGCGAAAGGGTTGCAATGAGTTCATCAGGGAAAGTAAAATTGGTAAATTGTTCCCCAGGTAAAGGGGCTTCCATGAGTTTATCCACGATAGTTTGTCCTTTGACTGATTTCTGGTGTACAAACTCAAGGTCGAGGTTGGCGAGGAGCATAAGCCATTAGGCGATGTGTTGGTTTTGATGAGGTTTGGCGTACATATAATGTATGGGATCAGCATTGGTGATGATAAAAGTTTTGTGATTCAGGAGGTAATGTCAGAGTTTGGTGGCCACGAATGATAGGGCTATGCACAACTTTTCTACGTGTGTATACCTAGTCTCGTAATCCACAAGAGTACGACTTATGTAATAAACTGCTTGCTCTCAATGCTTGGCGTCACGATGTGTGAGCATGGCTCCTACAACATGGTCGGTGGCAGAAAGGTAAAGGTAGAAAGGACAATCGTCCCGAGGTGGGATAAGCACGGGTGGTCAGAAGAGATAAGCTTTAAGAGCCTCAAAGGCTTAGTAGCACTCTTTGCTCCATTGAAAGACAATTTCCTTTTTAAGGAGATGATGGAAAGGTTGACATCGATTCGAGAGTTGTGAGATGAAACACCGGATAGATTGGAGTTTGCCTTGCAAACTACGCAATTGTTTTAGGTTAGTGGGTGGGGGCATTTCTAAGATAGCTTTGACTTTAGCTGGGTCGACCTCAATGCCACGAAAAGAGATGATAAAGCCAAGGAGTTTTCCTGAAAGGACACCAAAGACACATTTCTTTGGTTGAAGACGAACACAGTATTATAACAGGTGATCGAAAATAATGGTTAAAACATCGAGATGTTCACTGCGATGTTTGGATTTTCCAAGAAGATCATCGACATAATCCTCGAGGATAGTGTGCATAATGTCATGAAAAATGTAAGTCATAGCTCACTTGATAGGTCACACCAGCATTCTTAAGGCCAAATGACATGACACGATAGCAGAAGGTCCCTAGGGGGTAATGAAGGTAGTTTTATGTTGATCGGCCGGGGCTACTAAAATTTGATTGTATCCCGAGAAACCATCCATGAGAGAAAGCATCTCATGGCCCGTAGTGAGATCAACAAGTTGATCAATGCTAGGTAGGGGGAAGTCATCCTTTGGGCAAGTGAGGTTAAGGTCCGAAAATCCATACATATCCGAAGTCCCCCGTCGCTTTAGTGACAGGTACGACATTAGAAATCCATTGAGGATAGTCAATAGGTAAGATGAAAGAAACAGAAAGGAGTCATTGAAGCTCTTCTTTAACCAAGAGGGCAATGCGTGGATGTATTTTTCTCAGTTTCTATTTAACTGCTTTGAAGTCTGGTTTTAGAGTGATGTTATGGACAACAATGTCAGGATCGATTCCTAACATGTTGGCGTAGGACCAAGCGAAAGCTTGATTGCGGGCACGGAGGAAGGTAGTGAAGGCGACTTGTTCTGATGCGTCGAGAGATTGTCCGATCTTTACAATGTGAGGATCATCCTCTGTGTGGATGTTGATCTCTATAGTCGACTCATTCAACATGGTTTGGGTTTCAGATGGTAAGGCGCGTTGAATATAAGAGTCGTCCGCACCAAGGTAGGTGAGGATGGAGTCATCATCCTGGCACTCCACAACATTAATCGAAGGCAAGTATTCTTCGATCATGTCTGGATATAAAAGGGGGAGAGAAGATGGGTCTTCACCATCACGTTGATAAGTGAGAGGACCTAGGAAGATAGCATTCATGAAAAAAAAAAAGTTAGGAGGGATAGATTCCGGGTCTATCGACTCCGTGGGTGAAGATGGAAAAATGGGCGTTGATGGTTCGGAAGGGGTGACTTCGTCGTCTTCCTGGATACAATTGACACGAGGTTTCTTTGGTGTAGGTGGTTCAAAAAATCCAAGACCACTACGATCTTTGTGTTTGCATGTAGTCATGGGAATGATCGTATGTCGGCCTTGTTCATAAAGACCGAAACCAAAACCTTTCCAAGCACAACTGAGTCAGGAAGGTGAGGGCAAAACGACGGTTGGTTAGATATTGAAAATCAGATTGGAAGGGAACCACACCAAGGGGAGGTTTAGGGGTGATAGAGGATGTGTTGACACCCCCATACGTTAGGTTGGTGTGGCAATTAGGTGGTCCATAGGAGATCACCTCCCCCACACGACGGTCATAGGTAGGATGTGCATGTAACTGTCCATACTCTTGTGGGGTATGGAAGGTGCTAACGTTGTATAGGTGGTACTCCCCCAGTGTAAGGCGTTGAAAAACACCTACCAAGGGATCTGAGGTTGGGATGTTGTCCGCAGGGAAGGAAGAGGTATTTGCGTCAGTGGTTTCATTGGTCGAAGGTGTGGGTGTGGCTAAGGTGGATGGTTGAGGCGTGGTTGAAGTAGATGGTTGGGTCAGATCAATGGGTGCCTTGGTAGTACAAGAACATCATTAGGGCGATATAACATATTGCGAGTTTCGAAGGGGGAAGCATCACCGTGACAGTGTATGACTTCCCCTCATACTTGAATTTTATGCATCTATGTAAGGTGGAGGGAACGCATCCCATAGCCCGAATCCAAGGGCGGCCTAACAACATGTTGTATTGGAACTCTCCCTCAAGGACATAGAAGAGTTCGGGCAAGGTACGTGGCCCTACACGAATGTTAAGGATCACGGTGCCTAGGGTAGAAGTAATAGCATCGTTGAATGAACACAACATGGTGGGGTTGGCACACATGCAGCTAGGAGGGATATTCATCTATTGGAAGGCTTTGGAAGAGACGATGTTTAGGCTAGCACCCCCGTCGATCATAACACGACGTACCCGGATGTCCTGGACATAAGCTGAGATGAAAAGAGTGGGGTCAAGATCTTTTGCACCAAAGACGACAATTTCTTCTTGAAAAAAACTGACAGCAGCGGCTTGCTATACAGGGACAGAGGTGGTTGTGGAGGTAGGTTGTTTGGTGAGAGAAGTGACGTGGTTGGGTGTTAAGATGGAGGTGATGGGCAGGGTTTCATTAGGTAGGACCTCTATCCCTTGGAGGATCTTAATTAGAGCTTGCCGATGAGATTCAGATGTTTGAATGAGATCATAGAGTGTCATTTTTATAAGAGATTGGTGAAGTTGTTTGATCATGGTGCGATGGGCAACTCCATCGAGACCTGGATGAGACGAGGTCCACGAATAACCACTTTAGGTGGTGGTGCGATCGGAATGGCGGAAGGAGAAAGAGAGGCGCGGTGTGCTCTCTTGAGCTTTTCCATTATTTTTCTGACCTCGAGTAGCAATGCTAATCATGTTGATCTCGTGAATACGAGATGAGGAAAATGGCAGGGATAAGTCATTGTTCTCGAGAGGCAGGGTTGCAATGATGATAGATTTTTGTGAGGTGGGGACAGGTGGTATAGGAGAAGAAATCAAAGCTAAGGGCTTTTCCCTCCGTAAGTTGTCTTTCTTAGATTTTCTATCCGAGATAGGCAACTAGTGAAAGATGGCTTTCAAAGCTTTGCATCCTTCTACATTGTGTCCTGGTGTGCGGTGGTAGGCACATATTTTAGATTCATCATAACCTATAGGTCGAGGTTTAGATGGATCATAGGGTCTCGAGTGGGGTAGGAAATGGTCGCATTCCCTACCAACATATGCAAGGATCTTGGTGTAAGATCCTTTGAGCGGGTCAAATTCAGATGAAGATGAGGCTATTGATTGAGTGGGTGAGATTATTGATTGTTTTGGTAATGGTTGGGTACGATTGGTTCATACGGGTGGTGGTTTAGGCAAGGGATTTTGATGATTGGGTTTAACTAGGCATGGCTTCTTCTGCGCAGAAGTCATGTTTAGGCTGTTAGATGATGAGGCCACATATGACGTGGTGGAAGAAAACAACCATGGGGAAAGAGGAGCGACAATAAACAAGTCATTCGATGATCAAGTTTGCTTAGGGTTGGTAGGTAGGAAGGATACTTGGGATGACGGTCTTGAGACGCCCATGGATTTACGTATGGGTGTAGAAGGTGCGAGGTCATGTTAAAGAAGACGTGGGAGGCATGGTGTATTGAGGCAAGGTGGAGGGTGAGGCCCCATATAGAAGGTAGGTGTGACGGTGAGGGTTGAAAGCGTGCTGCTCGCTGTATCGGTGTGATCGGGGTGAGGGTTTTAGTTGTGGCGGAGGCATAGATTGGACTCGAGGAGATTGGAGTGCATCTCGTAGGTGGATTGACGACTTTATTTTAGATAAATCTAACCGTTTAGGTGGGTGCGTCGGTGGGTATTGGTGAAGTCCCAGCGTAGGGGAAGGTTTTGTTAGGTTGATAGAGGTGGATGAGGTATTCGATAGAGATGAGGGGGTGAAGGTGAGGACATAGGCATTTTGAGCTTTTGTAAAAACTTCGGGCATATGGTAGAGGTGTTTGGATTAGTCATCTGCATTTGAGTAGAGCATGGTGTACTCAAGCGTTCCCATAAGACTCGTCATCTTCCGGGGATGACAATCTTCACGTGTGGACGATAATTTTTGTATGGAAGAGAAGTGGGCTATGATTCCGATCCACTATGGGTGTGATACAAGGGGGTGAATGAGGCGTTGTATCAATGGGTGTTAAGAGGTCAACCGGTCATTTGGAAAGATTTAGGCGAAGAAGAACAGATAAGGAGGAGGGAATGTTCTAGAGGATCCGTCATGGTTAAGGAGTTTGGTGATGTAGGCTCGAGGGGTTTCTCCTCTAAGGACGACAGAAAAAGTGGTGATCCTTCTTCTTTTGCAGCAAGAGTGGTGGAAGGAGATGTTTGGGAAATAGATAGGTTGGATAACATCCACTCACAGTCTTGCAAGGATGTGGTGTAAGAAGAATCTTTTGTGAGAAGAGAACTCTGGTGATTGATTCCTTTATGGGTAAAGGAATAGCGGGGCTGTCCTCTTGTCCTGATGAAGGAGAAGGGGGTGAGGACCCCTGCATTGGTGAAGAGGCTCGATTCAGAATTTCCTCGATGGAAGCCCTTGGTTGGGAGTTGAAAACCGCATGGATCTCATGCACACTCTTCTCCTCGGCTGAGGTTTCTTGGTTTGTGTTACTGTTAGATGAATGGTTTGGAAATGGTTTGTTAGATGAATGGTTCGAAATTTGAGTTTTTGTTGTGCAACTTCAATTTCTCCTCCTCTAAGGCTCGAATCTCTAGTTTCTGAGCCATAGTAAAGGCCTCATCAAAGGTGCGGAAAGTTTGAATTTGGAGGGTGGGAGAAATGTGTTTAGCACAAGCCCACATAAAGAGTTTGATGAGCTCGGCCTGAGGTAAGGCATAAGTAAGTTGGTTGATGAGGCCCCGCCATCGTCCAACGAAATCTGCAATAGACTCGTCTTCAAATTGTCGGATGGCATAGAGGTCGGTAATGGATACTTTCTTGGCAATATTGATGGAGAAGTGATCCAAGAAAGATTGGGCTAACTGGTTAAAGGAGAAGATTGAGTGTTGGGCTAAAGCACTGTACCACTCCAAGCAGTCCTGATAAGGACATGGGGAAGGTATGGAGTAGTAAGGCATCGTCATGAGCAATTAGATAGTAGGCATGTCTAAATGATCGCAAGTGTTGTTGAGGGTCCTCCTTACTACTAAAGCGAGTAAATTTCAGTAATTCCCATTGAGGAGGATATGTATGAAGGGGGACAGAAGGATGAATAGGCTCCCGACAAACTTGCTCGTATGTCAAGGTGTTACGGCTTCCTGAAACAGAAGCCTCAAGATTTTACATCTTGTCCATCATCTATTTGATTAAATCATTGGTTGGGTTAGATGATGGTGTTGTCATCATAAACGGAGGAGGATTGGGCCAAGAGCCCCTACTTGAGACAATGGTGGGGTTGAATGTTGATAAGGTAATGATGATGAATGTGTTGGGGCAAATTGAATAAGGGTGTCCTATATAAGATGTTGAGGCCACCGGATGAGTCTATGGAAATGAAAAGGTTGGTGGAGCACGAGAGGAAAGCTCGTGTGGATAGATGGTAGAGAGCGAGTTATGAAAGAGGCAATCTACGGGAGAGATGAGGTAGGGGTAGTGGACGGTAGTGATATGTGGGGCCCAGTTAACCAAAGGAAGGCCAATTGGTGCAAGATAAACCACCAAAGCCACCGAGCTAGGAGA
The DNA here is from genome assembly GCA_018340775.1 of Taxus wallichiana var. yunnanensis. Lineage (NCBI taxonomy): Eukaryota > Viridiplantae > Streptophyta > Pinopsida > Cupressales > Taxaceae > Taxus > Taxus wallichiana. The sequence goes on along the minus strand of CM031234.1, from coordinate 823,205,743 downwards.
CGGGGCTAAGGATGAAGATGGCGAGCGAGTTATTAGGTGGGGAAGGGGCTAAGTGAGCAGCTATACTAATAGGCATACCAAAGAGGAGCTGACCGTCAGGTGTACGGTCGGGTATGAGACAAATAATACTATACGGTGTTAGGATTAGCATCCAAAATTTTGGCAAAGTCCGGATCTCCTACAGGGATCTTGGGAAAAGCATTGGTGTTCGTAGGATTCCCCATATGATGCAAAGGGTGACTCGAGCAAAGACACAAAACAAGCATGTGAAACCATGGTGCGCTTGTTCTTAGGGTGATAACAACGATGGACAAGAGGATACATTAGGGAATTAGTCAATCGGGAATAGAAACAACAACAAAATATTGGAATTGGTAGGTTGTTGGTTTGTCGAGAACTGCGAAACACAAGATGGCGATATCGGTCAGTAACCGATGTCGGTCGGGGAGGTAGCCGGCGTCGGTCGGTGTAACGATGTCGGTAGAAGAGGACCAAAGTGTCGATCCTTGTGAAGGCCAAGAGAGAATGTAAGAGGCTACTTGGTTTGGGGATAACAAGGCTTAGTATACCCACCAAAGCCTGCTGCAGTGATCACCGAGACAAGGTATAACAGAGAAACATAATCGAAAAAAAAAAAAAAACAAGCAAGATACACAAGCAAATCAAGAGACTAACCCTAGGATTAGTTTTAATCACTTTGGGCTTATGCCTTAGACGTAAGATGATGTCAATCCTAAACAAAATACCTAAGGGAGATGTCAAGTTTTTTTTGGCTTGTAAGGCTACCGCAATTAGGCGGAGGAATACCACAGGAAAGGGGGGATGTCTGAGATGTTGTGTAGATTATGATGTGATTTGGTATGTGTTGTGCATTGAGAGTAAGATTAATTTCTTGTCAATACCATGGATATCACCCCCATGTGTACGACCTGTTACTTAATCTACGTTCACTAGAATTAAAAACAACAAGCAAGAATGTGATGCACGTGTTTTAAACCCAAATTGAAAATGATATTCGATGAAGCAAATAAAGAGAAGAGGTTAAGAAGATGACTTTCACTAATGAAAAGATGTGAGCGAAAGACAAGTTCTTTTACCAAAATGAAAAAATATTTTGTGAATATTTAGAAGAAAGAAACAGCAAGTGTGCTCCCTATATGAAAACAAACAAGAAAGAAAGAAACCCGAGAAGGGTCCCACCAGGCGTGCCAAAATGTTTCACACAGAATTTTGTTCTAGAATAGATTTATTTCTATCTTTTCATTCTCTTGAGAAACAGATAAGGGTTAGGGCTAGGAGGAATACCTGTTGAGTGTTGGGAAGGTGTGCGCGTACCATAGAGAGATCAGACCGATTGTGAAGAGCTCCTTTTTGTCTGGGAAGGACTACCTGTAAATAAGAATGCAAGACCACCAGATTTTCATTAAACAATAAGTGAGGGAACTGCCTTGGGCCTAAGAAATATTAGACTTCCTTTCGAAGGTGGTCGATTCTCTTTAATACAAATTAATGCAAATGATAATACGTGAAGCTATTGCGAAATCACAATTTAGGTACCTCGTTCATTAAAAGCAATAGAGACTAAACTACCAATAATAAAATGTCATGTTGTTTGTTTGGTCACTTTGGTGATTGATACGTTCGAATCAAGTTACGAGGATGATAGACAAGGCTGGATATGAGATTGTTTGGAGGTAAATAGGTGAAAGGTTAGTTTTGGTGTAAGTCACGATGACCCGATGCCGATCCACTGGATAAGCGACCGTGGTTATAAAACCGTACCGGTAGGGGGATAACCGATATCGGTAGGGGCGATGATTTAGGGGCTTTTAAATGGAGGTTGGTTATAAGGTGGTTATGGGGTTTAGAAGGTTGGTAGATGGTTGAGGGGAGTAGTAGGGTGATAGAGAAGACTCAGAGAGTGAGAAAGTTGTCTTTGGGGCAATATAGAGATGGATGAATGAAGGCTAGGTGCGGGGTCTTTGCTGGGGTGGTAGATCCAAGAGTGAGCTTATAATCACTATGAATCAAAAGTTCACAAAGTAGTGTCTAGAAGCATACAAGGTAATAAAAGAGACTACTTACTAGTTTCTGATGTGGATGCAGGTCCAAGGAATGCAGTGGCGAAGGCAAGGCTCAGTTGGGATGATCCTAAGCAATCGAAGTGAGTGATGAAACTATCCTCCGACTCTCCCAATGTTTGGATGTGTGTGACCGTGATCTAGTTGCTCGATTCTGATCTTGGGCTCAATACTCCTCTCTACAAGTTCTTCTCTCTCTCTCACTTGTCCCTCCCTTGCAAAATGAATTCGGATCCTTTTGTTTTGGTTGGGAGGTCATTTACTGAGGAAGATGGCGGTTACCTAGCGATGCTTGGCCGCGCGTAGGGACGATGTCGGTTAGGTCAAAGTTGGCTATTTTTAGTAAAATAACCAACTTTCCCTCCTTTCTCATGAGGGTCGGGTTGTGGGCTTGGTCAAGTCATTGTTAGGTTCGTTTTGGTGCGGGTGAGGGTGATGAGTCATGGGTGTGGGTTTGGACCAAGTTATAAGTCTTAATTAGGTTAGTTTAGGGTTAGGGCTGGAGTCATGGTGAGGTGGCAGGTGAGGTGGCGGGGGTTGGAGATGTGGATTTATTAATTATAAGGTAATTATTAAATAATTAAGTGTGTAAGGTTTAGGTGGTGAGGTAGGGTTAGGTTGCGAGACGAGATGCGGGAAAACAGGGCGTTGTAAGACCCAAATTTGGTGTCTACACACACTTGCACATAATATCAAGAGCTTATCCATTTATAATATAACAGTCGAGGCATTTGAAACCTCAACAAGTGCGTTATAGAGGTCTATGAGTAAAAGCTTCAAGCTCAAAAGGGTAAAGCCCTCGGACTTTGCGAAAAGTGAACCTTATGCGTGCCTTTCGCATACATATATAGGAATGTTTTAACGAGAAAAAAGAGGGAAATAATCATATCCATTGATAAATGGATTTAACCACCTGTTAACACTAAGGACCAATTTCCATTAATTTTACAGAGCTAGGTATGGGTGCTTGACATTACTCCAATCGCACACCATCAAATCACCAGGTAGAGGATGACGCCATTCAAAATTAAATCTTGGTTGTTGGATTGGTTGAATGCTTAGTTTGAATTAGACGTAACTTTGCTTTGTTGCGTGGAATTTTGATGTTTATCACCTCGATATCTCCTTTTGCAACTTTTTGTTTTATTTGGCTAACCTCATATGACCCATGATCCCACTTTTATCCACAAACAATTTATGACTTGAGAATCGCTTTCCTTCACCTACGGCTCGATCTTTCCTTCTCCCGTGGAGTATGTTGCATTCTACAAAGTCTTATGTGTTATGTGGCATATTTTCTTGTATCGCAGACTCTTTGTTCCATGGCTTTCCAATTTACCTTGTACCACGACAACCATTTCTTTGGCCCGTTAGTTCCTTTGATGCATATTTTATTTATAACACATAATCCATCAACTTAATCGGTATTTTCTTACAACCTATACTAACATTCTCCTACTTCACTTTTTCTTCCTTTGTAATGTTGGACAAGATACTTAGCCTTTTTCTATGGCTTATTTCCCCATGGTGAAGTTCCTTTGTTGTGCGGGTTTTACAAACTCTATGGAACACTACATTTTCTAATTTCCATGAAACACTAAGTTCCTTCATTACTGTGGATGTCTTTCTTGAATCCGTGTGAGTCTATGACTCAAATGAAGTTGTTAAAATATCATGGGAGTCATTTTGAACAATAATAATGACCTAGGGCACCCTTGAAATATGTATTCAAACTTGGTAGCTAGTTGTTGTGCTTAAGAGTCTAGTTTTAAGTAATTTGGCGATTATTGTGATCTCTAAGTAGCCTAAACTTGTGAGACTATATGCCCTTTGAATGGGTGGGGTTAGTGTGCTTTTATAAGTGAATTTTATGAAAGGTTTTACCACTCAATTAATTCTAGGCCAAATCAGCTAACTTATGCTTTTGAAAAGTGACTGTTAAGTGAGTAGAGGAACAAATTGTTGACTTGGGACAAAACCATTAGTTGGTCTTTTCCTTTATCTATGGCAATTATGTCTTGCGAAGGTGTAAATTTTGTTCTAACAATTGGAGAAGGTAGTCGTATATCCAAATATGTGTTCTATATTTAGAAAATAGGTTTTTGAGTAGTCAATACTAAGTAACATGTGTGACCTAGTGCCCAAGGAGTGTTTAATTGAGAAATATACATGTAGGAATTAGTCATTTAAGTGTACAATAAGAAATGGGCTAAGATAAATGTCAAATATAATTTACAAATTCCGTTGGCCCAATTTTAGGGTACTACATTTTCCCCCATTTTAATCTTGTAATGAAATTACTATTATAATTTAGATTATGAGAACAATAGAACACTAAATAACACAATATTTGAATAATGATCTCAATATGAAATTAGAATAGCTTCACCACTTCGAGGGGCAACCTCCAAACCATATAATAAGACTCAAATGCTCAAATGATAATGAAATACTACCTTCAATCCCCTATATATACTATTCATATCTATGGCCATCACCAAGGCCGACCTATTAAGCGTAAGTATAAATGATATAATAAAATGATATGGTAAGCCACAATTCGGCTACTCATATCCTAATACAAGCAATAGGATAAGGGCGTGTAGTGCCCACACTTTACACACACAAATACAACAGTAAAATACCAGGATAATTTTTTATTTTTATTTATTTTTACTTGCATTGCTCACTACACACAACACAACCTGAACTTCAAGTACAGAACTTGACTCACATACGACAATCACAAAAATCATCGACTCACATAGACACATGAAAACAACGTAGGCATGTTGACGCTACACTTTTCCCAATGGAAGGTTACTAGTAAAGACCCAACCACAAGAACATGGCTTCAGGAATGGTGAATCCCACAACACATCATTTCTTTAAAACAATTTTTGGTTAAAGTTAACATTCCAAGGACATTATGAGCAAGGATGAATTTTCTTGTTTGTCCACCTACATTTTCTTAAGCTTATTCCATGGTTGAAAATACAATTCGACCTTCTCAAGTTGGCTTCTTATACTTTATATAAATTTCCATAACTGACATACATATTTAGCCTAAATCAAATTGCATACAAAGTACTTAATCATCTTATTATTATGTTAAAAACTATTCTTCTCCAACGTTTATTTGAAGTCTACAATTTTACCCTTACAACTCAAGTGAAAGAGACTTGATGTCCAAAATGCAATCAAAGGATTTGATGGAGATTTAGATACAGGGAAGCTTTTCACCCAAAAAATATTTCTCGATTCACACTATATTTATTTCCCTACCATTGTTATTATAATTTGAAAACTTATTGAATTCCTATAAGATATATATATATATATATATATATCTTATAGGAATATAAGTTTTCAAATTATAATAACAATATATATATATATATATCCATCCTTTGTTTTCTCAAAGTTTGGTCGCACCAAGGTAACTTATATTCTTTGCAACACATGATAAAGTTTAATTAAGTTATAAGGACTCCAAGATTGACCATAAACCTAATCTCCAATCTCATGTGCAACATTATATGATATGCTCTTATATCGCACTAAGGTCTCGTTCTTAGCATCGTCTCGAAACAAAGAGATACGAAAGCACTTGTCTGACATCTTAAAGAAGTACAAGGCTAGGAGCATAATAAACTACACATGAACACAAGTGATCTATGTACACGAAGATCCCATGTCACTACACTTCACGATTCCGCATAAGGAATATTCTTTATTCCTTAATGCCATAAATGACATAACAAGGGATTAAGGGACAAGATTACAATTTCTAAGGTTCTCTAGAATCAACATCTTTCAACTCAATTTCACATACAAGGAGTTAAAATATAGTTTCTACCCACAAGTTAATAGACAAAAACCACTAGGGTTTAGTTTAATTCCAATATGCACCTAACGATCTACGCCTCTACTACATGTGATTTTAAGGCAAGCGGACATAATTATACTAAACCACATTCAAGAGAATGCCAAGATGTTATTTTGATAGAAACCAAGGTAGCACCGCTTAGTCGATCCTTCGAACAAGGACTCATAAGGTGACTCCTAAGGTAGTCTTCAACACTCAGCCTGGTATCGGACCTGAAGAGAGTACATTCTTCTCGCGATTACCAAAACTAGAAGGAAACCACATATTCTGGATAAAGTTGGACCATGTCATTCCTAAATATGGGTTTACGACAGTGTCGCTAGACAAAAAGACTATGACGATAAACTCCAACTAGGGGTTTTATTTACCTAACCTAGAGTGTTCCATCGAGCGCAAAGCTTAAGTTCGTTCTACGGTCTTAAATTTCTTATATGGTACAAAGGGTCACACATGCAGGCAAGTATGCACGAATATTTTATTAAGGGTTGAGTGTTCCCATTAAAACTCTTTATTGTGTTTGCAATGTAAGAAGGTAACCCAATAATTAATTTAATCATTTATTAAATACTTGAGAAGGTACTACAATGTATTAACTTTGATTTTCAATTTACTAAGTATAAATCAAACCCCCCCCTTTTTTTTTTTTTTATACACAACTAAGAAACATAATGAACCGGTAATTAGATGCACATTTCCTAAGTATCCCTAAAACTAGCATATCATGCATATTAACAAATTTCATTTATAACTTTTTGGTAACAAGAGACTACATTAGACAATTATTCATTTTACAATGACCTATAAAAATTACAATAATAATAATTAAATCACACATCACCCTTTTCGCGCCGTCATTCTTCCATCCTGCAAAACCCACGTGAGCATGATATCAACGATAAATCGTTGGCATGGCATCCACCCTAAGCAATCATAAGTATCATATTTCATATTCCCATTTACATCTAACAATAATTACAATTTGTAATCGAAATAAAAAGGTCTAGGAACATGTATCCATTGCATTTCATTTTTCTTCATTTTGTAACCCAGGAGAGAGAAAGAGAAGGGAAGAGAGAGAAAGCATCGTTTTCCAAAAGTTCTAATACACAAAAATTTCATTATAGTGTTTTAAACAGTTATTTAAGTGTGTTTAAACGTTTTCAGGGTGATTTTACAACCTTACGAGGTCCCGACTTTCTATTCTTACATTTTCTCACTAGCTACAAAACGTTCAAAAAGGGCTCGAGGCTAAGAAACTGCTTCCAAAGGTTATCTTCCGATGAGCACGCACTCCATGATTAACTTTCTACGTGTCCCCAGATATACCAAGAATTCATAGCAACTGACGGAATTGAAAAAGAGCGAATGGTTTGCGTTTGGCGGTTAGTTCTTGGGGCCACTGGTCGTAGTTCACCCAGTTGTAAAATGCCAAAAGTTAACTCGAGGGCCCAAAAACCGCGTCCATAACTGACGTTCGATGGAGAAGCACGCAACGAGACATCTCCTACTAGTTCCCCTATATAAGGAGAGTTCATCATAGTCGACGGGACGGAGAACTAGTAAACTATTTTCAAATGGCGACAAGTTTTCTAAAGCGACAAGAAGAAATTGGTCCAGTTTGACCTCATCAAACTGTGATCGAGAGCTTACAAAATGGCTTCGCCAAACTATCCCGAAAAGTGCTCTTTCCTATGCTGAATGTTCCATGCATTTGTCTAGTATAAATGCTAGAGGTTTGCGAAGACGAACGTGATTTCTCTTTCCGGGTTTCAAATGGTGGTCCCAAACGAAAGCCAACTTTCTAGTTTTAACAACTCTCTACTAGTTGTAAATCGGTGTAACAGGGCTCCTATAAGAGCGTCAAAAGGATGTCATGTGATCGTTTGGTTCAAACCAAAAATCAAGGCGACTCCTCGTATACCAAGGTACGTGAATGAAACTTCACATCTCGTTTCCAGAGTTGCGAAGGGTACTTGGTGAGTCTCCGAAAATTGCAAAATTTAACTATTTTAAGTAGGAAGAAGGTCAACTTAATCAATGGAGAGTCAAATTTGTCTGGTCGATAAAATGATATTGAAGCGATCAAAAGGGTAAGAGTTTTCTAGATCATCTCGAAGCGAGGGTGATAGTTCATGGTTTAAAGTAGGCGAGTTATAATGGCTTCGAGAGTTGCGACACGACACTTTATTGTTTTGCAATGAGTTGAAGGAACATTTAACTGTATTAAAAAAATTCCATAATTTTAAAATTTTATTTAGTTGCAAAAGAGAACTAAAACACGAAAATTATGAGAGGTAAGGGAAGAAGAACCATGCCTGGAGAACGAAGTTGGTTGAAGCCATAGGCTTGGGTTTAGTCTCTTGCTTGGGCACTTCATCAACCAGTCCTCGAGCATCCTCAACTCCACCATTTTGCATTACATGTCTACCAGGGAAGTTGCATTGCAAACAAAAACATCTTGTTTTCTATGCCTTGATGGTTTTCCATGCTCAATTCTAAAGCTCTTATTTTTGCACATGCGGGGAGGATGCTGACAGAGGTTGTGGAATCTAGCTTTACACGTACCCATTGCATTTGCTTGAAGGTTTCCAAGGCCTTTTAAACCAACTCATTTTTATTTTTATTTTTACACCTCCTGCAATCAATGCTGCCCATAAACCACATTCCTTTCAGGCATTGCCGAACCGTTTGCATGCTTCCACATTTTCCGTACATGTCTATCAAGGCATTCACAACTATTATATCTGACGAAAACCCACTTTCAAATGTTTTTTTATGAATCTCCATTCCTTTTTCCAAACCTCCATTTTGGTACACCCAGGGAGGATGCTGGCAAAGGTTGTTGAGTTTGGCTTTACCACCTGCCAATTGCATTTGCTTGAAAATCTCCATGGCCCTTTCAAGAAGCCCATTTTGTGAGCATCCTACAATGAATGCATTCCATGAGACCACGTTCCTCTCAGGCATTGTATTGAAAAGGCTGAAAGCCTCGTCAAGAACCATTTTTTGCATATCCTGTAATCATTGCAGTCCACGAGAATGCATCTCGTTGTATCATTTTGTCAAACAGTTCATGTGCCTTGTGTATGCTTCCACATTTTACATACATGTCTATCAGAGCGTTCGCAACTATAACAACTGACAAAAATCTGGTTTTGACAATTCTCTGATGGATCTCCATACCCTGTTCCAAATCTTTCATTTTGGCACACGCCAGAAGATCTTTGGCGTAGGCGAAAGGCACAAGAAGTCACAGAACCCAATAGACATTGCTAATGCCCAGGGATCCGTGGAAGGGAGAAGTGAAGCGGTGGAAGGGGAGGTGATTTGAAGAAAGTCAGTTGGTTGCGCAGAAAGAAAACAAAATGGAACTCCCTTCTCATGGCGGCGGCTGCACTCTCTCTCTCTACACAACCAAAACGATGGAAGAAAACCCAATTTTGCCCTAATTTGCCCTAAGAAGAATATCACGGCTTTTTTAATTTATTTTATTTTTAATTCTTTTATTTTATTTAACATTATTATTATTTCAAAATTCATCTAACTCGTTTCATTCACTTGAAAATCTATTTCATTATTAAAATAATTTAATATGTTTTTCGTTATTATTATTATATTTTAATTTTGTCACGATATTGCCATACGACTGATAAAGTAAATCCTAATAATGATTTGATAGGGTTTACGACCAAACTCGATGATGGTCTGGATAGTCTAAATCAATACCCTAAACATGGAACAACACCATGTATATTATTTATAGGACCCGAAACTATATTTTGACCAAAACACTAGTAGCGGGAATCGACAATATAAATTATAATATTATTACAAACATTATTATTATGATTTTACGGCTTAAAATAATGATAATAATTATTAATCCCATTAATGGCGATGACCAGAAACCCGACAAACCAAGAACCAGATTTCCCCTTAACCGGATAACCGCCATGATGCTACGGGTTCCAACGACCCGATAGGCGAGAAGAAGGAGAGGAAGGTGAAAAAAATCCTCACTGCGACACGACCACGATCAACAACGGCCAACGAAAACACATGCACACCGGTCTCCCGGGCTTAGCAACAAGGTCGACAATTCGGGGACTGGGAACAACAAACGAGGGCATTACGGGCATAGTATGCCCTTCCCTTCAAACCAACATTGTCCTCAATGTTGAATAATCTGATGTTGCTGCAAAAAAACCTTCATCCTCCCAGGTTGCATCTTCTATGCTCAAATTCTTCCACTTGATCAAATAGTCCTTAATGTCTCTGGTTCTCAGCCTCTTATTACATGTTTGCAGAATCTTCTCTGGCTCCAAAATGATTCTTCCTTCCTCGTCAAGTTCTGGTAACTCTATTTGGGCTTCAAATTTCTATCCAATAACCTTCTTCAAGCATGAAACATGGAATATTGGGTGTATGTGTGAAGATGGAGGCAACTCTAGTTTATAAGCAACACTTGCCAATTTTCTATAGAACTTGATAAGGGCCATAATATTTAGGAGCAAGTTTGTTGTCCTTTTTCTATTACTTTAGGGACATCTGTTTGTAAGGATGGAGATGTACAAAAACCTAGTCACCAATTTCAAAATGTCTTTCACTACAGTGTTGATATGCTTGTTGTTTCATCTTGTTTTGTGCTAATGCTAAATTCTCCTTCAAACTAGCCAAAACTTGTTGTTGATGTTGAATGTGTTCCTCAACATCTCTGACCTTAGTTTGCACCCTCAAGGAGGAAGTGATAGAAGGTGGATGGTAACCATATAATGCTAAAAATGGGGTCATTTGAGAAGAGGTATGAAAAGATGTGTTATACCACCATTCTGCAAGTGGTAGCCATTTAATCCACCTTTCCTACTTATCTGATACAAAACAACGTAGATACCCCTCTAAGCATTTGTTGACCACTTCCGTTTGCCCATTAGTTTGAGGATGATAAGATGAACTGTGAGCTAGTTGAGTACCCAAACATGAAAATAATTCCGTCCAAAAATTACTTGTGAAAATAGGATCACGATCACTTACAATTATCTTTGGGGTTCCATGTAGCCTTTGAATTGTCTCCAAAAAAATAGATGCGACTGTACTGGATACAAATGGATGTGATAGGGCACAAAAATGGGCATATTTTGTGAGCCTATCAACAATCACAAAAATAACATTCTTACCCTTTGAATAAGGCAATCCAGTGATGAAATCCATAGAGACCTCCTCCCATCTCTGGCTAGGAATTGGTAAGGGTTGCAGAATGCACTGTGTCTTAATTGTTTCCCCTTTTTTATGTTGGCACACTAAACACTCGATACAAACTTGTGTACATCCCCTTGAGTCCTTCCCAAAAGAATTCTCTTTTTATTCTATGATATGTCTTAAAAACCCAGAGTGTCCTCCAACAGGTGAGGCATGTAGCTTTGCAAGAATCTTATGCTTCAACTCAGAATCTTTACTCAAGTATAACTTGTCCTTGTACCATAGGGCATTACCTTTCCACTCAAATTTGTTAGATGTCATAGATCCTTGCTTGATATTCTGTATTAGAGATTGTGTATCCTTGTCTTGATCCCATTCCAATCTTGCTTCATCCACCCAATCGACCGTCAACATGGACATTCCACATAGTAAGGCATCTGCGGATGTATCCCTTCTGGACAACGCATCAGCTACTACATTTTCTTTACCCTTTTTGTATATGATTTCAAAATCATAACCCAACATTTTTGTTATCCACTTTTGTTTTTCCTTAGATGATAACCTTTGCTCCAAAAAGTATTTGAGACTATTATGATTAGTTTTTACCTTGAAGTGTCTACCCATGAGATCGGGCCTCAATTGCTTGACCGCATGAAGAATATTCATCATTTCTTTCTCATGACAGTTTGAGTAGATCTTTTCCTTTGAATTGACAACTCTCAAATGCAATTGGTCTTCCTTCCTAAATTAGAATTGCTCCCAATCCTCGATCCCGAAGCATCACATTCAATAATGAAGTTTTTTGAGAAGTTGGGAGTAGTCAAAAGCTGGGTAAGTCGCACAAGGCTTCCTTCAGCTGCTCAAAGGATTTAGTGGCTACATCTTTCCAATGGAAGGCATCCTTCTTTAGTAATGTAATGAGTGGGGTTGCTATTCTACCATATCCCCACACAAATCTTTTGTAGTACCTGTTAGTCCTAGGAACCCATGAAGATTTTTGAGAGTTTTGGGCTTTGGCCATTCCACCATAGCTTTGATCTTTTAAGGATCAACTTTGACACCTTCATGGGATACAATGTGACCCAAGTACTCTACCTCTTGTACACCAAAATAAAATTTGGATGGCTTTGCATAGAGAGTATGTTTCTCCAAAACATCCAACACTTTATTTACATGTTGTAAGTGTTCTTCCCATGTCTTACTATAAATCAATATGTCATCAAAGAAAACTAATACAAATTTCCTTAAAATGGCCGAGAAATAGTGTTCATCGAGCTTTGAAAGGTTGAAGGTGCATTTGTAAGACTAAAAGGCATTACCAAAAACTCATAATGGCCCTCATGAGTCCTGAAAGCTCTTTTATGAACATCTTCCTCTTTTATTCTAATTTGATGGTACCCCGAACGAAGATCTAATTTTGTGAAATAAATAGCACCATGTAATTCATCAAGTAAATCATCAATTACTAGAATAGGAAACTTATCTTTGATGGTGTACTTGTTGAGTTCTCGATAATCTAGACACATCCTCCATGTTTCATCCTTCTTATGTACCATGACCACTGGTGAAGAATATGCACTCTGCTAGGCTTGATGATACCTGCCTTCAACATTTCCTGAACCATTTTCTCGATCTCACTTGTCTAGGAATATGGGTATCTCGTATGTTCTGATGTTAGGTGTTTGGCTCCCTAGAATCAACTAAATGACATGATCATGATCCCTAACTGGTGGTAGTCCCTTTGGAATTGCATCAAAAATAGATGAGTGAGCATCAACAATCTTCTGAAGATCGGGTGGCATTGAAAGACTTTATCTTTTGTACTTCTAGGAAAATAACTTCGCTATAAATCCATCTACTCCTTTTTTCGAGAACCTTCTACATTTGATGAGAGCTAATAATGTGGAGACTTAACTACCATCCCATTCAATTGTATTGTCCTTCCATCTGAATGAAATCGCATGAACAATTCTTGAAATTCATCTCTATAGTACCTAAGGTTGTGAGCCATTGGACACCCAAAACAATATTTGCCCCTCCCATAGAAATAGCAAACATAGGTGAGTCTAACATGTAGTCTCCCATGGAAATCTTGATACTATGGAACTTTCCTGTGCATTTGACTATCCTACCATCCACAATCATAACTTGCATTTCTGGAGCTAGGTAAATAAAACAATTGAGGCGAGCAACTAACTTACTATTTATGAAGTTATGAGTACTCCTCGAGTCAATCAACACCATCACCTTCTGTTTTTTGAGATAGCCAATAACCTTGAGTGTTTGAGGAGTACTAATACCTGACAATGCATGGGAAGAAATTGTAAGATGGTGATCCTCTACTTCATCTTCTACTAGTTCCTCAGCCTCTCCTATAATTTCAGCTTCCTCATCATCCTCATTACCTCCATCAATATAGAACAACTTCTTCTCAGCACATTTGTGTCCCATTCCATATTTTCTATCACAGTTAAAACATAATCCTTTTGCTCTCTTTTCTTCCATTTGTTGAGGAGTCAGTCTAATTGGCCTAGAAAATGAAGGGGAAGAGATACTACGGTCTTTGGTGTTAATGAAAGGTGACATCCTACTACAAAGAACTTTTTCCTCTGCTCGATGTGCCATGATAATAGAATCGAAAAGATTTAATGGATTAAACATATGTACCTCATTCTCGATGTGTTCCTTAAGACCCCCAAGAAATAGGTCATTCAGATTCTCTTCTGGAATATTCTCCACCCTTAAGAATAAGTTCTAGAATTGATGCACATAATCTTTGTCTGATCTTGTTTTTCGTAACTTTGCTAATTGACTAAAGTAGTTCTCTAATACACTGGAACTATAGTGCAATTGCAACTCCTCGGTAAAAACTGTCCAAGTGACATTGAGACCATTCTTCGCCTCTCGAGCACATAACCATCGATACCAAATGAATTGGTCTGGTTCAAGATACATGGATGCCAATGTCACCTTTTGTACTCGATGGTGTTTGATGTAACTCAAATAAGTTATCCATTTGATTTATCCAATTCAGGGGATCCTTACCATCAAATTTGCGCATATCCACTTTCGGCATCATGTTCCGTGGTTGCGAAGAAGTTGGATTCTGATTAGGCTAGAAAAGTGATCCAACATGGTTATTTTGTCCATGATTTTGAATTGAAGATCCTCCTTGGTTGATATGGGCTAGATTTGGGCCATACTATTTACCCTTTACATGTTGCATGATATCATCCAACCGATGATTGATTTGGTCTGTCTCCTTTAGAGGCCATCTCAGATTATACATTTCACACTCATACTCAAGTTGGCTCACCTTATGATCAACTGAGGTAAACCCTGGTGAGGAATCTGTATTTATCCCTTCTAACTCCATATCTTCAATCACTACCCCATCTTTATTTGGGGTTTTACCCAGAGTAACCAGATTTTTTTTTGCTCTTGTGGAAGGTCTCGCCATGATGTCAAACCTTAGGGTTTAGGGTTTCGAAATACAAATTAGGTGAACACGAAAAATACAAAGAAGATACTAATACTATTTTTTTGAGATATTTCTGAAAATGTAAAGAACTTGAAAAAATTCCACAATTTGCACCCTATGGAGTGATTTTATGAAAAACCCTAAATTTGTAATACCATGTGAAAAATAAATCCAAAAAGTCTAAAATTTTCAGGAACCTTACTTGAAATGTTTCAAAACCATGGTAAAAATATCTCCTATCAATTCTCTCTAGTTCGCAATATATGGCGGAAACAAAAAAAATTAGGGTTTTATCCCTAATTTTGGCCAAGATCGCAGCTATAATACCACTTGTAATGAAATTACTCCTATAATTAAGATTATGAGAACAATAGAACACAAAATAACACAATATTTCAGAATAATGATCTCAATATGAAATTATAATAGCTTCGCCACTTCGAGGGGGCAACCTCCAAACCATATAAGAAGACTCAAATGCTCAAATGATAATGAAATACTACCTTCAATCCCCTATATATACTATTCATATGCTATGGCCATCACCAAGGCTGACCTATTAAGAATGAGAAAGTATAAATGATATAATAAAATGATATGGTAAGCCATAAGTCGGCTACTCATATCCGAATACAAGCAGTGTAACAAATCTAGTAATTGAAAATCACTTAGTTAAAATAAATGAATTGTAAACACAAACCTCATATAAGGAAAAAAAGGTTATGCGAGACTGTAATGTAGAGTGGAATGTGTGTGTCCCTTCTCCTTTTGTTTTTTCCATACACATGAACCTACATGTCGCATGCAAAAATATGTATAAACGTCCAATCAAAATTCTTAATAAAAATAGTAAATAACATAAACTAAAAGTAAAATCATGAAACATGTACACTTATATGCCTCCAATGTCAAATATAAGGGATGCAAATGACTAAATGTAAGAGAACTATAGAAATTGAGCATGGTATATGAAACCAACTACGACAATCGAGCATGATATGTGAATCCATCTATAACAATTGAGACTATTATGTGAAGCTACCATGTGTGCATTTGAACTTTCCATTTAGCTACCCAATGTGCATTTGAGCCTACCACTTAGCCAACCTATGTATATTTGTGTTTAAAGGCCAAATTTTTATGTTGTAATGTCATGTAAATGTGATAGTTCAACATGTGTCACAATTTTGTATTGTATCATAATAATTATATGAATGTCATCATACAACGTTATCTAAAGCATTGTATTCGTAATATGCATGAATGTTTCAAACATAACCATAATATGGCCCCTTTTGAGATGGGGGATGGTATAAAATATCACTTAACTCAAAAGAGAAAGTGTTAGTCATGTCAATTCAAACAATCAACAATGTGAATGATATAAACAATATAAGATTATGAGGTTTTTGCCACACATTTTTTGTCTCTTATTTCTATTTTCAAATTTTCTAACGCTATTTTTGTCATACGATGCAAAAAACATCATTTTTTAATGCAAAATTTTCCAAATGGTGTAGATATATGGTGGATCCACCAAATTTGGTAGTTGATTTTTATTTTCTAGTGCAAATAGTGTCAATTTTATTGAAAGTGACACATTTTTCATGAAAGTGGCAAAATGTTGCAAATAGAGCTAGTTTAGAAATAAAAATGTAAAGTTAAACTGCCGCCATTTTCAAAAAATAAACCGTAATATTAACCATTAAAATCAAGTACCAAAAGGAATTTCCAATTAAAATTTATTTATTTTTAATCATTGGAACTTTGAAATTTATGTGAAAATAGTGAATTGCATTTACTAATATCAAACCTAGATTATACACCTAGTGCAAAATCAAAGTTTTATTAGGGATCAATTGGCCCATTTACACATTTGAATGATAATTATATACCTAGTGCAACGATTAGGCGTGTATTAGGGCTCAATATTTCTAAAGTTGGTTGATCAAACACTAATTATACACCTAGTGCAATAGTAAGGCATGTATCGGTGGTCAATTAGGTTGTATGTGCCAACCAAACCTCAATATACACCTAGTGCAATAATTAGACGTGTATCGGGGTCATTTAACATCAAGGCTAACTAAACCTTGATTAGTGACCTAGTACAAAAATTAGATGTGTATTAGGGGTCAGTTTGGTTGTTTACACCAACCAAACCTTGATTATACACCCAAAGGTAATGATTAGACGCGTATTAGGGGTTGTTTAACACTAAAGGGGCAACCAAAACTTGATTATACACCTAGCGTTACAACTGTAGACATGTCTAATGTGACAATTATATGTGATGGGTTCATTTAACAATAAGGGCACTAACCAAACAATGATTATACACTTGGTGTGACAATTAGACATATATTTGGGGTCATTTAGCAATGAGAACAACCAAACAATGATTATATCCTTGGTGTAACAATTAGACTTTTATTTGGGATCAATTAGGTCATTTGCACCAACCAAATCCTAATTATGTACTTAGTCAATAATGAGACATGTATTGGGATCATTTACCATAAAAAGGGCCAACCAAGCCTTAATTATACACCGATGTGATGATTAGACTTATGTTGGGGATCAATTAGGTCATTCACACCAATAAAACATTGCTTATACACATCAGTAACAATTAGACGTGTATCGAGGCTCGATTAGTGCTAAGGGGGACAACCAAACCCCGACTATCCATCTAGTGTGACAACTAAATGTGTATTGGGGCTCAATTCAATGGTTTGTATCAACCAAACCCTAATTATACACCTAGTGTGTTAGTAGATGTGTATTGGGGATCAATTTCTCGCAAAGGTGCCAACCAAGCATTGATTATACACCTAATGCAAAATTTAGACATGTATTGGGGGCGAATTAGGTTGTTACACCAACCAAACCCTAATTATACACAATGTGACAATAAATTATGCATGGGGGATATGTTTTAAATAAAGGGTCAACCAAACCCTAATTATACATCCAATGTGACAACTAAACATGTATTAGGGTCATCTAGTGCTAAGGGGCCAATCAAACCTTCATTATACATATAATGTGAAAATAAACATGTGTTGGGGGGTTATGCCATTTGCACCTAACCGAGCCTTAATTATACATCCGATGCAAATTAGACTTGTATTGAGGGTCAATTAAGTTGTTTGCACCAACCAAACCCTAATTGTATGCCTATTATGATAATTAGACATGTATTGGGGATCATTTTGCACAAAGGGGCCAACCAAACAATGATTATACACATAAATCATAATTATACTTATATTAGGGATCAATTAGGTTGTTTACACCAACCAAACCCTAAATATATGTCTAGTGTGATAATTAGACTTGTATTAGGGGTCATTTAACACTAAGGGGCTAATGTAATCTTGTTATACATCTAGTGTGGCAAGAAAACATGTATTGGCAATCAATTAGGACATTTCCACTAATTAAACCTAATTATGCACTTAGTACAACAATTAGACGTGTATTGGGGATCATTTGTAGTAAAGGGGCTAGTTAAACCTTGATTATACACCCAAAACAACAATTAGACATGTATTGAGGGCCATTTATTACTAAGGGGGAAATTGAACCCTTATTATACATCTAAGATACGACAACTAGATGTGTATTGGGGTCAATTAGGTCAATTATGCCAACCAAGCCATAATTATACACCTAATGTGACAATAGACATGTTTTGGAGATCATTTTCCACAAAAGGGCCAACCCAACCCGATTATACAATTACACGCAACAATTAGATGTGTATTGGGGTGAATTAGGCCATTTGCACCAACCGAACCTTAATTCCTAGTGTGATAATTAGACGTGTATTAGGAATCATTTACTGCAAAGGCACCAACCAAACCTTGATTATACACTTAGCCTAATAATAAAACATGTATTTTGGGTCAATTTGGTTGTTTTCACCAACCAAGCACTAATGATGTACAATGCTGCAATTAACTATGTATCAAGGGCCATTTAATAATAAAAGAGTCAACTAAATGATGATTATACACCTAATATAATAACTAGACAAGAATTGGGGGTCAATTAGGTCATTTACACCAACCAAACCCTTATTATACACCTAATGCGGCAATTATATATTAATTGGGGGTCTATTATGCTATTTATGCTAACCAAACCTTGATCATACTATATTAGTGTAGGTTTTGTATTCCATTGCATGTTTTTTCCTACACATGTATTTATCTTGCTTAGGTGTCATCAAGATAGATGGGAGTTAAACTTATCCACCCTTTTAGATGGTAGTTACACTTCTCCACTTCCAATTTATACAACTCTTGTAAAGCTATTTTTATGCATTCAATATATAAGGCATCTTTCAGCTCATGTTTGGTTCCTCTCTCTCACAACATTACTCTTTATGTGCATTCATATTTTATCAATCCTCAATATTGGCCCACATTCGACATGGTATCGAGTTTATTCTAGTAATCAAATACCATTATTTTATTGTGTTTATTTTGTTAAAATTTTGAGTTATTTCAAGTTTTTTGTTTTAGTTCCTTTGTCTTTGAGAATGTTCTTCTCCCACATCTTTGGATGATTTAGAGAATTAGAAAAGAAGAAAGGAAAATCCTCAGTATAAGCGGGTTTTGCAGGACAACATTCATTATATATATTCTATGGAGAAATGGGTTATGCCATTGACTCTAAATCACGCCAAAACCCTATGATTGACAATAAAGTTGAGTATGTTGTGAAGTTGGCTATATCTGGTCTTTTTAGGTTTTTTTGGTCATCTCTCGAGCTATTTGGTGGTATTCCATACTACACCCAAGTTTGATTTTTCTAGGTTTTTAAAAAAATAATGGGTGTTTTTAGATTGATAGATATGGTGGTCATATTTATTTGTTAGGTTGGTATTTATACATGCCCAAGTGTGACTCTTGGAAGTTCTACATGTCTTAATTACAGCCCTTGTGACTTTATTGTACATTATACTTATTGTTAAGTGTTGTAACTTTTGCTAGATGTTGTAACTATTGTTGGGTGTTGTACTATTTTCATGTATTTGTTCGATTATATGTGCATGGGAACACTATTTATATTTTGGCTACCATTTGCATTTGTATAAGGACATTATTCCCTTTTGGCCATTGCTTGTAGTTGTGTTCAAGTCTAAATATTGGCGCATTTGTATGGGAACATAGGTCAAAGAGGGCGCATAGTCTAAGGGGAGTGTTTTGCGTGGTCGTAAATCACATAGTTAACATAAAGTTTTAGCCGACAAATTCCCTAACCCAAAGTGTGGACTGTTCCTAGCCTTAGCCCCTGGTTACATGGAGTTTAGCCCTTAGTCATGACCAACCCAAAGGGGTTTAACTCAAGAGAGGTAAACAATGAAGGAGCATAATCAAGGGTAGAGAATTTGTAAGCATAAGGGATATAAAAAAATATGTGGTACATGAGCAAGTGTTAAACTTTAAAAGTAGAAGAAATTTGTAAGAGGCGTAACTTTCGCTTGCAAATCCTTTTGAGGCAATTTTTTTGAAAGTGTATATTTTTGAGATCTTCGCATTGGTGTTGCTTTCATTTACTTGTTTGGCATGTATGTGACACTTTTAGGCCTTGAAATTTTTATACACACTAAATTATAAAGTGTCATTATATCTTGGGGTATGGTAATCACACACTAAATTATAAAGTGCCAACTTAGGGGGTTATTGCATGTAATTTCAGGTGGCTTTCATCATGAATTTTGGTATTAAATTCCATCATTTTTATCCAACTAAATTTATAGAACTATTTATCTTTGAAACAAGGGATACATGATCACGACATTTTGCATGATAAAATGCCCTATCTCTTTAGACTCATTCCTAATCCAAATGAGTATAAGGAGAAAATTAAGTTGTTAGAAAACAATGACATAGTATACACAATAATATGTCTCGTTGTTCTTGAGGATATTCATCATCAACTTTGGTACACTAGGTTCCCTTTCAATTCTCGGACAGTCATCCAATAATTACAAGGAGACCATGATTCTCCATCTTATAATGATACTTCCTTAGAAAATGCTTCATGTGGATGATATCGAGATTAATATCGATCCTCATCCTCCTTTTGGTACCCCATCTATAGTTAAAAACATTCCTATTGTTCACATTGCTATTTTAGAGTTCAAAGTATCTTCTCCAAGGGATTCCACTAATTCAATATAGTAGAATCGTGACATTCCTCCGTACTTGTTGCTACTTCAGTTGAGTTCGTAGTCACTTATTTAAGGGATTCTAGTGATTCTTTGTAGCAAGATTATACATGTCTTATAGATTCACCGCATTTAGACACATACCTACCAAACATCATTTCTTTGTTTGTAGAGTCCCACATTTCAGATCTAGATGAAACTATTGAGGACATAGCTTTCCTCTTGCATGACATTCCTCCATCACCTATTATTTCATAAGAGTTCAAATTCACATCTACGAGGGCTTCCAATGATTCTCTACAATAGGGTTCTTCATGTCTATAGGATCCACTTCATTGGGAGGTCTACTTACCAAATATTTCATATATGTTTGTGGAATCTCACCTTTTAGATCTTGATGACACTATTGAGGATATTTGTCCTCTCTTTGATGAAAAATATAATTGAGACACTTCTACTTCTCTAGATGTATTTTCTCTACCACTACATGCTTACATGGTGACACAACATGCACTTCTTAAATCCTATGATTCACCTCTGTCATCATTTATGCTTGACACTATCCGCAAGTGCTTGGTTCTTGGTTTATTTCTCATATCAATATCGAGAACCATTTAGAGTCCTATTTAGTACATGAATTGATTTATCAACACTTGTCACAATTTAGCATTGGATTTGTTGAGCAACATCTGGAGATATTATTTATTACCTCTGTCTTTCAATCCACGCTTTTCAAAATGCACCATCGATATTCATTCTTGGGTTACGCCTTCACTTATTCCTTTACTAACAACATACTTATTCATTTGTGGGATTTCATGAAGCTTCATCTTCTAAGGGGTTGACTTGACAGTCCTCTTTACTTCTCTTCTTTCTCTCTTTTTTTCTCGGGAAGCTTTTATATGTTTTTTTGGGGAGGCTTATCTACTAGGAGATTTTCTTTATGCTTCTTTTCTCTCTTTTTGATAGGGGTTTCTTAGGATTTTCTCCTTTCTCTAATTTATGAGAGATGTTATTGTACGTGAGTACCTCATCATTCATTTTTGGGACCCAATTCTTTTACCGACTTAAATTAAGTTTAAGGGGGTATTAGTGTAGGTTTTTATTCCAGTGCATGGTTTTTCCTACACATGTATTTAACTTGCTTAGGTGTCATTCAAATAGATGGGAGTTACACTTATCTAATTTTAAAGGTGGTTTTTACATTTCTCCACTTCCTATTTATGTACATCTTGTCAAGCTAGTTTTTAGGCATTCAATATACAAGTTATATTTTGGATCATGTTCGATTTCTCTCTCTCTCTCTCTCTCTCTCTCTCTCTCTCTTGCAACATTACTCTTTTTGTGCATTTGTATTTTATTAGTTCTTGATCTTGGCATGCATTCTCACATACCTAAACTAAACCAAACCTTAATGCCTATGTATAGTCACTTCCATCAATTTATTAAGATAATTGTTAGCAAACTAGTCAATAATACATGATTCTGAATTAACACAACATGGACTAATTAATTGATTGATTACTATGTATTTGTCCATCAATTAATTGAAATCAATGTTATCAAGGTCACTAATGCTCGATTTTCAATCAAGACTATATAGAAAAATATGGAAAATATTGTACTTTATAGGTGCATTGATAAATATTCTTCATCATAATTAGTCTTCCATCAATTTATTGAGATCACTAGTAGTTAGGTCACGATGCACAATTTTCAATTAAGAATATATGGAAAGATATGGTAAATATTGTAGTTTATAGGTACACTAATAGATATTTGTTGTCACAATCAATTTTCCATCAGTTGATTGAGGTAGGTGCTCACAGGTTATTGATGTAGGATTTTCAATTAGGATTTCATGACAAGATATGGAAAATCTTGTAGGTGTATTGATAGTTTTTCACCATCTCAATATGTTTTTATATGAAGGATAATTAGAAAATGATTATTTAATACAAATTATACATACCTCTCAAAGTGTGTTCACTTCCCTCAATTTATTGAGATCATAGTTAGTAAGGTCAATAATGCACAATTCTCGATTTTGACTATATGAATAAATATGGAAAATCTTGTAGTTTATAGGTGTGATTAATTAATTTTTTCAAATGTCAATGTTTACTGACCCTCATTTATTTAAACCATTCTAAACTTAGAAATTTTACCACTCACATGTTTAAATTACAATTTTATTTTTCATATATTTACATTCTCTTTTAAATTTAATCACGCCCCTTCAAAACTCTTGAACAACAAAGAAAAACCCATAAGGAGAAAATAAAGAAACAAGATAATTTGGATGGTCCAATGTGCTTGAGTATGATGCCAATACGATAACTAGATTAATTATTGTTAAAATTAGATTTAACTTGTGTTTATCATTTTAAGAATATTTATTTGAGTTAGTTTTGTGAGAAAGATTTTGGTTAAGTGAAAAAATATCATTAGACATCTTCTATTTTTAGTTGGAAGTGCCGGTTAGAGTGCGAGTTCATTTGATGTACACTTAATCGAGGTAAAATCATTATCCATTCATCATCAAGAGATGGGGTGCCATTTCTAAGTATATATGTCCAAATTTAGTCTTATTTTATGCCATTTCTACTTTTACAAAAGTTTTGGGGTGCCTAGTTTGACTATTGTGCATGTGTCACTTAAATTAGTAATAACTTCTTTATGTTGACCATATCTTCTTAGTGGATGATATTTGAATTATTGAGTCTATTTTTAATTTAATTTAGTTAAATTAGGAGTTTTAGATGTTATTATTAGTCTTTAACTTGTCATGTAGAAATGGAAAAGTTCTGATGTAATGACTATATTAGCCTTGTTTGTTAATTAATTCAATTTATAATAGTGAGGCAAATTTTTCCAAGTGGAGACACTTTTTGTATTGATTTTATCTCTGATTTTATTTTTAGGTATTTACAAAGAAAACCAAAAATCTTGGGATTCATTATTTGAATTTATTTAGTGCATATTTTGTCATCAATCTCACTTACAACAATACTAGTTTAATAGCTAGTTATTTTGGGTAAGATTGGATGATCACTAGCTTCATTTAAAAGGTATTTTAGATCTGATTTTCACTCCATCCATGCATGTAAAAATTTATTTGCTACCATTTCCGCATTTAAGAAAGGTTTACAAGGGTTTTAGCCATCATTAGGAGAATCATGGCTTCGTGAATTTTGCTTCTATGAATATCCCCATCTTCAAAGGAGATAACTTTGAATATTGGAGAGATTAGTTAAAGAGGATTATTGTTTGGATGCGAGTTTGGGATAATATTTTCCATGGATATAATCCAATTAAAAATAGTAATGCTTTATCTCAAGATCATAAGAGAGTTAAAAAGGAAGACGAAAAGGCAGATGCACAAGCTTTTCTCTATCTCTAGAGTGTCATAGATCCAAACATGTATCTAAGAATTGATGGAAGAAAAAAATCCCACGAGGCATGGAATACCTCGAGACTTTGTATCAAGGCTTTGCTAAGGTAAGAGAAGTAAGAATCCATGCTCTCAAAATATATTTTGAGAATTAAGAATATCAAACAATGAAGGAGTTGGAGAACACCGCATAAAGATAAGTAAATTAGTACATATAATGAGGGTTTATAGAGAAACTATAAAAAGATAAGTTTGTTGTAAGGAAATTTCTGATATCTTTGACACAAATATGGCTGCATATTGTGATCACTCTTGAGTAGTATAAGGACACAAATATTATAAGTTTTGATGAATTAGTGGGTTCTTTATTGTGCCACAAGGATAAAACGAGATTACATACAAGCGATTCAAAACAAAAACTTGCAACCAAGGCAAGTATTTAAAAGGAAAGATAAAGATAACTTCATAAGTGAAAATGAAATATAAACCTTGTCATTATTGCAAAAAAATATGACACTATAAAAGCTAACAAGATATCAAGTCAGCTAAGAATCATTATAATCAAGAGGGTGAAAAAGGCATTTCAAGTTGAAAAAGTGAGGGTCAAGATGACTCAAATTATTTTTTCTCATGCAATGTTGGATTAAAGAATGGAAATAATTCATGGTTTCTTTATTCATTTTGTTTAAATCACATGACAAGTTAAAAATATGGTTTTAGCAAGTTAGGTGATTCCTTCAAAAGCCAAGTGTAATTGGGAGATGGAAAGTCCATCCCAATTAAAGGAATGGGCAACATGAAACTCACCTCAAGTAAATGTAAGGGTGAAATAAAGATAATAAAATTATATCCTAAGAGTGTTGCTCACATTTTCACAAGATATAATGATGAAAACAAGACATACAAGTTTTATAATCCTACTGATAAATCTACAATTGTTTCTAAGGATTGTAATTTTTTTGAAACGAGATGTATTGGTCATGATAATATTTATAAAATGGTTATTAGTTGAGGAATAAACCCCCTTGAAGAATTTTTTTAGGTATTATAGAGTCCTACATAGGTTTCTAGTTGAACAAGAAGCAATACTAGCAATTCCCAAGAACCTAGTCATCCATCTACATCAACACCAAACAAGCACAAGAAATTTGTTGAATTCACATCCAAAAAAAATGTTAAATTAAAATTATGAGATGAGGATAACAAAGCTTCAAGATTAAGAAATTAATTTATTTGATGATTCTTATGAAGAAAATATTATATTTGCATTGTTATCTATGGTTAGTGAACCTAGAAAGTTATGCATAAACTACTCAAGGAAAGAGTGGGTTAATGCTTTGTGAAAATTGAGATGGAATCAATTTAGGAATTATAAATAGAATCATTTTAACCTCTAGCTAATAAATATGTCATTGGAACCAAGTGGGTCTACAAGACCAAAGTTAAGAGTTATTGGGTTTCACTAGTTTCATATTTATGGGCAACCATCATCGAAGCATAAATGTAAGCGGTGAAAAGAGTTTTCGATATGTAAGAGATACTTATAACGAATATTCATTTAAAAATAGAAAGTTTATTATATATAATTGGATACATATATTTATATTGGGAGGTTCTCTTGATGATAGGAAGTCTACTTCATGTTATAACACCACATTACGAAGTTTTTGGTTTCTTGGTCATCAAAGAAGCAAGCTACAATTGTTTTATCCTCTACTAAATATGAATATGAAAGCCTTAGATCATATTTCACACAAGTAATGTGGTTGAGAAC